>WOFM01000061.1:0-308239 GCA_011428145.1 Ericerus pela
GTGAGTGTTTACGTATGCAAGGGAAACTTTGGGGAATGCAGCCAGTGAGCAATTCCGAGTCATGTAAACTCACTTTTGAATCTTGTCGAGGAAGATATTTTTTTATAATATTAACAATCAGGAAGCGCCTATGATTAAATGTCTCGCAAATAATCTTAATGATGGGTGAAGTATTTTTATCACGATAGTATGCGGTGAACACACCAATTTCAGCATCAGCAACTGTGGCGGTATGTCCGGAGGGTTAGGCTGGTATTGATATAGTCGACGCAATGCCTCCTAACATTAAGGGTCAGTTTAGTATTTAAATTTCTCGGTATATTTCTCAGAAAAACTAAATTTTACTCGTAGCTTTGCTATAGTTCGTCACAAAGAAGCTATTTCTCAGTTGAAATATTGTTTGGAGCTTAATCAAAAACAGACCCTTAGGGTTAGTATCTTAGTGAACGATAAGTGTCTAATATGAACACCGGTCATAGTCTGTCATGCAATAGGTTGCAGGTTCAAATCTAACTCGGGGTAGTTATGTTTTCTTTCAATATTATTGCCATTAATAATTTTGATAGAGTGGAAGGTTAGTGACTTTTTTTAATATTATTGAAATAAAAATAAAAACATTACCATAAGTTGGACTTTGTCATTTCAATAGCTGTCTTGTAGATTAATATTGCATAACCTTGTTACCTTGTAACTTTCATGTAAAAATTTTGACAAGGAGTTAGGATTACTATTCACATCGATGTTATACCTTGATCAATGAAAAGTGCTACTTTTGTCTTGCAATATACCAGTGTAAACATTGTCTCTCCAATTATGTAGGTTGTGGGCATAACATCGCATGAAGATACAGAGGCTTGACCCCACAAATACAATCGCCACCACAAGGTTACTAATATTGTGCACTGCACATTGAACCGAAATAATGATTGTTTGTAATTACTTGTAAAATCTTACAAGCAAGTTTCAACCTCTGGATTGTGACAAATCGATAGTTCACACTTCGAGTGACATCATGATCTGGGTTATCAGTGCATGTGCCATATTTTACTGGTTGTCATAGCAACCATAAAATATGTTGCAATTATCACATATACACATAAATTTTTACATATGTGTGTCAGTGTGTGTAAGGAGCCAGTATAAAAGGCCACAAAAATCTATGCTAAATTTCCAGTGTTTGTGAAGGTCTTGGCTCCCACATACCTTGTGTATGATTTGTGATGAACACGCAATTACTGCAGAAGACTTTCTGCTGGTGGGATATCTTCCACAATATAAGGTATTCCACATAGGCATTATAAATATGTTTAGGTTAAAAATGAATTTTTAGAAGATAAGCTTTTATTTACTTTGGCTTTAACATCATAAGAAATAAACATTATTTTGTTGCAGAAGGTTGGCTGCAGTATTGATATATTTTAAAATCTCAGTATATTGAATAGAATAAAAGCTCATAAAAAGACTTTTATTTGGACAAATTAAAATAGTTTTGATTTCTTCACTAATGAATCGGTTTTGGCATCTAAAATAACATACTCAAAGTCACATTATCCCCACTGGGAGTATACACAGATATGGGAGTTAATACGCCCCCCAAAATGGTTTTCCACATTTATCTCAATAAATATTGATTCTTTTGAAAAAGTAACAGAGCATAAAAATATTTGTCGCTAAATTTTCTACAAAAAAGGTTACATTAATTTCAATCATTCGATGCTTCCTCTCCTAACAAAAGAGTGTGAATGATGGTACTGTTTCATTAAACACTGAAAGCATGAGTAAGTACAGTCACTATACTGATGCAATAAATTCAGCTTATCGTGAGACGATACTCAGGATACATTCATTTTTGCATGAGTGTTAAAATGGGGGCAGGGGATCTAATTTCACCGGTGTTTATTTTTCTTTCATGTTTTTTTTTATTTTTTATTTTACTTACTGAAATGAAAAATTGTGCGGAAAAAAGAGGAATACTTTAAATTTTTTTTTGTTTTAATTTTTTCTCAGCTTTAAAGTTTTCTCAAGACTTGGATGGGAATCTTATTTTACAACAGACCCCAAGCCTCTCAAATCCGTCTTTTATGACTTCTAAATTTTTTTATGCATGTTGAGATATGGGCAGTTATAGTGTTTGCTGATTTCTGCACTGGTATTCCAAAGAAGATTTTTGAGAGTTTACTTTATTTTTTTTCATAAGCTTTTATTCTACTTACTAATGCGATTTTGAATATACCAATGCTGCAGCCAAACTTTGCCACCAAAATAATGTTTATTTCGCATTAACCAAAAACCAAAAAAAAAAAAATTAAAGGTCATCTTTTAAAAATTCGTTTTTAACTAAACTTATTTAATTATTGATAAATAATTTCTCAAGCAGAACGACTATAACAAAATTTATGGGTATTTTTTTGTATTCTACGACATTCATACGCATATAGCGTTTTTTGTTTTGTTTTTCGAAATCTCTTAAGACTAGGAGTATAATAGAATACTGCATATTTGCTTCACCCATTCGGAACGCTCGTAAATATCTGATCTCTGTAGAATTCATCCTCTTATTTTACATCAGAAAATCCAATGGTTGTTGCGTCCACATTCTGGTGAAATTTTATAACCAAAATCAGAATCATCCACGAAAATGGGTTGTTATCTGTTGGTAATTGATAACTGATGAATTACGACATTTATCATTTCCGTTAATAGACACTCTTTTCTCCCAAGGCCGGTTTAAAGGGGGCGATTTGGGATATTATCCCCCTGTGCCAGAAAAGAAGGTTAATTTAAAACACACACGGTTTTTAAAATTTTACATCTATGAAATATGTAAAAATTGTTAACGGCTTCCAGAGAAATTCATTATTGTTATAAAATGTGATACAATTCCCCCCTCCAGGAAGAAATCCTAAAACAGGGCCTGTTTTTTTCTCGTGTTGTATTTATGTTGTTTCATGCAGGCCAAAATCTGTCCATAAAAACAATCACAATCGTTGGTGAAATGTGATGACTTTACATTTCCATGCAATCTCCTCTGCCTTCTTTTATTTTTTCCCTTGTTGCTACAGTATTGTATTATAAGCAATGATCGTGTATACATATTCGCCTGGCGATATGGAACAAATAGATTTTCTTTTCTTAATTTGAAAGAGACTAATTATAAGTCACATTTAGCTATCGATAAAACTGCAAAAATCTAATGAGTTAGAACGAAAGTAGGATCAAAGACCAAAGACTCGATTGTGTAAGGCGAAGACCAAGACTTGATTATGCAAGATAAAATCATGACTGACTGAGCAAAACCAAGACTACCATGGCACTAATTGGGAACATGGTATTTTTGTGTTCATAGTAGCCCGTTGAATACCACGTAGCATTGCCTTCATCGTATGCATTACAGGGCAAACAAATTTGGTTTATGTTTCAGATTCCATTACCGAATTAAACGAATGACAGGCCTACACTCGTGGAATTTCGGTAGAAGTTACCTACTTTCACAAATTCTACGACCCACGAAGAGTCTCTGAGATAAATTTATTGAAATCTAAAGTTCAACCAGCGTTTAATGCGTTCGTTGTATTTTCTAGGCAAAAAAAGGTCGGCCGTCCTCCTAATTGGTCGTTTTATGGTACCAAAATAGATACCAGCCCTTACACGTAACTGGAGAATTTTTTTCCAAAAATTTCCGAAAATTTTATTCGACGACCATCGCGTCGTCGTCTTGCTTTGTGTATAATTCACGAATGTTACCCATAAAATGGGTAAACGACGAAACTAAATGAATTCAAATGAAAGTAAAGCTCTACGCAAAGAATGTTCGAAAGTTGACATCGATGGCCATTGAATTATTATGGGAACCACGGGGACTGGCTGGAAGCGAGAAGTGTTGAAAAAATACGAAAATTCGAATACCGATATCCCACGCCAATAAACGACGAACCTTACTAAAAAAGCAATTTCTAACAGAAAATTTATGATCGTATTCGAAAGGACAGGCGTTATGAAAATATGACCATCCTAACATCGATAAAATAGTTCTCTCACAAAGTTATTTGTTCGGGATCCATTTGGTGAATACCTAACCCAGTTTTCTTAGTGGTAGATATGCATTTATGTTTTTGTGTTTTCATTGACACGATTTTTCTTCATTTTTCGTTGAAGGGTCGCGTTATTCAAAAAATTAATTTCATGGTCCACTCACAAGCTTGACGAGTGCGGATAATCTGTTTAAAAAAATAAAAAAGAAAAAAATTCAATAATGATGTGGATATTGTCTTTTTGATAACTAGTTTTTTTCATTTACAGAAAATTTTGCAGGCGTAGATTTTGTAATTTTTGAAAGTTTTTCTACCTTGGTAAGTTGAACAGCTTCTTCCAAGTTTTACTGGCAGAACTTTTCCTAATAGAGCAGATTTTTTCAAAATTGCCCCTCCTAGTTCCCCAGCATACGCTCTTGTACTCGCCTGACTTGAAAACCACCTGCAATGAACGGGACTAGGCATTGTACATGACCTCGTTAATACTGCCAGAAATCGAGATTTTTTACCACTGTCATGAGTAAGAGTACGGTATATCCAGAGATACACAGCTAAAGCGATGTCCCACACATCCACTTTGGTTTAAAAATACGTGAAAATAAAAAAAAAAAGAAATTTAAGTTATAGGTTCTGCGCATGTTTTGTTGTGAAAATAGACATCTTCATAACAATACACACACTATCAAGCTACAACACATAAACAATAACAAACATCAACATGACATGTTTTTGATTAGCTGTTGGACATCTTTTTAGCTATATGTCTCTGAATTTATCCCAAATAAGAATGACGTAACATCTCAGAGATGTTTACATTTCACAGCTACGTAAAGCACAAAAATATTTTTGCGAACAACGGTTTTTCGATGCAGCTCGTGGTTAAACATTATAAATCTTTGCCTTTCCATTTCCCCCGATCCATCTGTTTTTTATGATGTCTCATTGCTCTTATTTGGGATACACTATAGTGATAGGCTCACACACCTCAGCTAAGCTATGTGTAAATGTAGCTTTAAACCACAGACTACATCAGATTACAGATATGCAAAAATGCACTATTTTCCGCATTGAAAAGGTAAATCAAGTTTAAACATAGCTGAGCTACCTTTTTAATTTGTTCCGACTTCACAAAGTTTGTGACGTTTCTGGATGGATATGAAAACATAGCCCATCAATTTCTGCAATGTGTGAATCACAACTTTGCCAGCTCGGAAATCTGAACTGGCGTCACCTATATTCCATCCGCCTATAAAATTGAACCACCGTATCTACGGTGTCACGCAGCCGACGTTATAGGCGGATGAAATTCGGGTACTCACAATTGCCACAACAACCACTGAGCAATATTTTAAACATAGCTTCACTGAGGTGTGTATTAGGCCTTAGTCATGCATAAAGCACAAAACCAAGACTGTACCTTCACTAGAAAGATCAAAGGAACAAATATGCCAAACCATGACCAAGATTAAACCTACTTTTTAAAATATATGAATACGACCTACTGTAAAATGTTTTGCAATTTTTCTCTTAAAATTAAATTGGCAGGCTACGCTACTCAGAAACGAAAACAAGATTGAACAATTGACGTGATAACATCCAGGAAAAAGCCAAAAATGAGGGTCAGCACACTGGTTCACTATCACTCTGAATCACACCAGAAAAAAATTTGATGATAAATTTTGGTTTTTTCTGCAATAATTTATAGAAATACCTATACAGCAGAGTGTATCACAACCACCGAAATTGTTCCGCTTGTTTGACACGTCCCATAGTGAGAAAACAGCACTCATAGACATTGTCATGTCAGTAATTTGTAATTTTTAGTCAGTTTTTTACCCAATTTCCTGCAAACAGTGTATTAAAATTGACCTAACAAAAGTGTTAGGGGTGGGGATTATAAAAATTTTCTGTTTTGTGAGAAAAAAAAACACTGGTAAAACCATTTTCAATTTTGACCTAATTTTTAACATGGTACACATTTTTATTTCCACTAAGGGGGTAAAAAGCCGGCACAAGATTGGAAGGAAAGTGAGTAAGAAACATTTGCTCATTTGTGTGTATTTGATTGTATTCAACACATGATCTCTAATAAAACAAACAAATTTTGTTGTTTCCACTGAAACAACCGTGTTACCAGCTAGCAAAAATAGAAACGTGTACCACATTAAATGATATGGTCTGCTTGCACATAGGCACTGAATTACACTGTTATATAAGTTGGTATTTTTAGTTATATAAATGTAATGTATAACCTAAATTTTTAATTCTTAGTTCTGAGAAAACTTTGAAAGGGATAGAACTGAAATTTTTACAAAAGGTACCTAGTTCTTACAATATTATAAGATCAAGTCTGGTAGCAATTTGTTGCCAATTAGCTTAGCAGTTTCTAAGAAAACCAGGAGACAAAAAATTCCTGTAAAAAGTTGTTTTTCCTGGAATTTGAGGTACCTAACTACAAAAAAGATCGGACTGAAATTTTCGTATTACATTGTTACGAATTTGCAAGTCTGATGAAAGTTTCAGGGTCTATTAGTTTCGTAGTTTCCGAGAAAACTGGAAAAGAAAAAATTTTTGGAGAAAATTTCATATTCACGATTTTTATAAAACTGCAAAAGGAATAGATAGGGCTGTAATTTTCACGAAAGGTAGACCTTTTATAGACGAAGTCTGGTTGAAGTTTGTTGTCTATTGATTCCGTAGTTTCCGATAAAAATGTAAAACAAAAAGAATTGCTGGAGAAAAGCAAGTCACACGTGATGCTTGAAGTGTCTTTTTCGTATTTACGGCGCAAGGAGTAAAAACCATCTTTTCTACATTACATCAATTTAGGTTTTGTTTTTTTTTGTTTTTTTTTGAATTGTAGATGAAAATTGATAAATTGGGTTATCTAGTGAAGTATTACTGCTGTAGGGTTTTTTCGTTCATATTTTGAGTGGACTTAAATGGTAACTTCAAGGTCGTAGAGTGAGAGAAAGGGGATGATTCTCTTGAGACCGGACTTTCTGAGAGGGCCCGATTTAAATGGCCGCTACAAACACTTAGGCCCAAATTCACAAACGTCTCTTTAACCTCCCTTCACTTAAATTTGACTTTAAAAAAGTTTTTTGCACAATTTTCTGCTTAAAAATGTGGGAATATTGTATTTCTTGTGAGAGTTCCAATGTTAAAATAAAATGTTACCACAATCTTAAATACAAAATTGTGGCAAAAGTCATTTTTAAGTGAAGTTTAAGTGAAGGGAGGTTAAAGTGACTTTTGTGAATATGGGTCTGAATTATTATTTTTTAAATACTCTCAGGTATATGCAGGAGAGTTCCAAACCGAGGCCTGCAGTGTACTCTCAAGAAATTTTGAAAAACAAAAAAGCTGTTACGAATGTTCCAGAATGTAAATAATGAATTTACTCTTGATCTTGCTTTTGCTCACACAATTTCACACAGCTGGTCCCCAAGTTTTCGGCGATCTGGATAAGGTACAAGAAGCGCAGAACTTATTTCAAAAATTTTAAAACGAATATTTACTGTCCGACTGAAATTTCCAGTTTAAATCCCTAATCATGTTTGTGGTCATGCGACGTTTGAAGGGAACGTCCATTAAACGGGTGCTGGTGAACTCTATGTCGTGTTTTGTATTTTGCTTTAATTCTGAAAATGAAAACAAAAAAACTCTTGCGTGGCAAGCTTTGCAAGAAAAAATAGATTTTCTTTGTTTAAAAATCCCTTACATCACCAACATTGTTCTAACAAAGTAGGTAGTATATAAAATATTTATATTTTTCGCAAAAAATTACCAACACCCTACAAATACGATGCATGCGATAAAATGCACAAATTAAGTACCTATCATGTTTTCAAAATGTTTTATGAATGTGTTAAAAATCATTATTTTTTTGTAAAATGAAAAATTATTTCAAGTTCTAATAATTACAATTTTATGAAATAATTCAATGGTTTTCTTTCCTGCTGTAAAAAGAATTGTAGATTATATATATATTGTGGGGACTCACTGGTATGAGGTAAAAGGGGCTCCGACCCCTCGACGACAGTCGCTGCCCCAAAGGCCAGGCCAATTATTCGTCTATATGATGTTAAACACACGAAACTCGTTCGATCGTAATTACCTGCATGTACTTGCAGGTAATGTACGAGTACTGAATCGTGACACGGTACAATGACGTCACAATTTGTACACGAACTGGTCAGACATCTCTTATCTCGGTAGGGGATGATGTGACTTGGCCGTTCTCACTAACGTACGTATTACCTTACGTACGTGTGTTTGTGTGCGTGTGCCAAAACCAGTATATAAACTCTCAGAATTGGCTCTAAAATTGCCAGTGTTCGGTCTGGTTCTGGCTTACCCGTACTTACATACGAAGTGGCTGAACACGCTTAAATTCTGTTGAATTTCCTTCTGGTGAGAATATCTCTCACGACAAGGTATTCCACATATATATAAAAAAAGAAAACAACACTTATATGAGATAAAAAATATCCCACGTTGCAAAACAAAGTATAGTGCAGTTGTTTCAGTTCTTGTTCCAAAAATCTTAGCAAAGATTTTAGTGTCCATGTTCAAATTTAGTGTTTGGTAGTGGTTGGGGCAAAAATTTACCTTTTTCTGAGATCGGGTTGTTTTCAGGTTACAATGAGTGGTTTCCTCGATGAAGGCTAAAAAATGAATTTTTCAGAACCATTATCAGAAGAGTAAAAGAGGGAAAATCATACTGAATAACTAATAAGTTGGGAACAGACAGATTAATCAAAACTAAAATTGCTAGGTCGTATTCTTGTATAAGAGGTACTCTTTGAACAAAATTTCATGACTATTGAAGGAGAATTTCAACTTTTATTGAGATAACATGAAAAACTAACAGCTCCAAAAGCTCCAGGGAATAAACCATAATACCGGCCACAGGAAATCAAATTTAGAAGCATGTTAGATATACTTAAAATCAATACCTGTACCAAATTTTGTGACTATAGCTTGAAAATTACTCCTTTTAGAGTCATTAATTTTCCAAAACTTCTACAAATTTGCTTCTATCAGACGTACCGTAAGACTTATCTGCACCAAAATTGGTGGGCACTGTCCTTCATTAAAAGCACATATGTATGCCAAATTTCAGGCTTATCGATTGAAAATTGCGACCTGTACGCTTTTTAATGAAAAATACATAGAAACTGACCTACTGGACAGATTATGTGCGCGATTCCGACCAAAAACGATATGGTTCTTCAAATGTGTGTTTCAAATTTCGAAACCATCGGATCAAAATTACGCCTGAAAATTGACTCAACGCAAAAGGGGGTACATAAAAAAATGAATTTTCAAAAATTGTGCCAAAATGTTCAGAAAATCGTGAAACAAAAAGCGTACACTTACTCCCACCCTTGGGTCCGAATATTTAGACAATTTTAATGAGTACACTTGAAAATGTTGATGTGGCTACGATACTTCTACGAGCTTTTCGAACGCAGGGTGAAAAAAAATTTAGTCTACAATATCGTTGTGTGTTATCGAGTAGAAATTTTGGTGTCACGCACTGCACACGCATTAAATCGTCAGACGATGTTTAAAGTTTTTCATTCTGTGTGTAGATCCATCGGGGAATCTCGAGTAAGAGAGGAAAAAGGCGGCAAAATTTGTGGTTCGTATAAAAACGAAAAGTCGGGTACTTTTTTTTTTCTTTTTTTTTGTGTTACTCTTTGGTTCTTGGCCAAAGTAAATGATATATAACACGGCAACTTGGAGCGGTTTGGGCTGAGCTCGAAAAACTCTGCGTGCAAAGTGGCAGCTGTTCGAAATTTATTCCGATTAAGGCGCTGGTCTTGTTTTTCAACTTCCCACAGCTACATTCTCGATGTATGACACGTTTTTCACTGGTTTCATCGTGACATGCGTGACTGCATGGAGAAAATGATGAATATTGTGGAAATAGTGTTCCCATCTTCGCCGTCGAGGAGAATATAAAATAGTTCCCTGAATAGAACAGGTAATAGGTTTATGAGTAGGTAGGCTTCCTCATAAAAAATATAATTGATAACTATATGAAGAGAAATTCATACCGGTCAATGGTATAAATATATAGAAAATCTACTGCCGGTAGGCTAACGCAGGTAAACCAAAGGTTGTAGAGAGAAAATCAGAAGATCATCAGTTATTCAATTTGAATGAACAGAGTTTCTTTTTTAGGACAAAATAATTTTGTCTACTTGACGAAAAATATGTTACTTGCGAGTTAAAGGTTCCGTTATGTGTGCAAATTTTTGATGCATATATGCGGTAGCTCGTAAATCTCAAGTCAATAATTCCAATTATTTTTAATTCAGTTCAATTCTTCAAAATGGTACCTATTGCATCCTTTAAAAAAATCGTAAAATTTATTTTTTAACTGACTTCGAAAATAAAAAAGGAGAAGGTTATCAATTAACACCATAAATATTTTTTTTTTTATGTCTAATCCAACATAATTTCTCAACCCAAGCAACGATTGTTATGAAATTTTTTTTTAAATGGTAGAGCATGATCCCATAGTGGTCTCATTTAATTTTTTTCAGAATCGAAGAGGTAGTTTAAACTACTAATTTTAAAGCAATATTGTCGCTAACGCTAGAAACGAAAAGTGAAAAAAATTTCTTTCAAAAAATATCACCGACTTCGAAGTAAAAACAATAAAAAATGTACTAAAAGTTGAAAAATAATTCTTTTAAAATTTCTCCAGCAAGATGTAGGTCTAGGAACTGGAATTATTGAAGTCGGCGCTCTTTTCCTTTACCAAGTATAGGCTTTATACGTCAATTCTTTTCAATTTTATACGACAAAACTTTTTAATTAGCACCGACTTCAAAAATTCCAGTCCCTAGACCTACATCTTGCTAAAGAAATTTTAAAAGAATTATTTTTCACTTCTTAGTGTGTTTGTTTTTTTGTAGTCGGTTCTATTTTTTGTTGCATCATATTTTTGGGAGAATTTATGAAGTACGAGTATGAATCTCGAGATTTGCCGAACTAAAAAATCTTCATTCTCAGAAAAGTCACACATTAAATTTGCCTCCACACTTTTATAATTTTTTTGTAAAAATTCGAAAAGGTTTCCTAATAAACTTGAGAAAATTTAGGTGAAGTTCTGGAGAATCCGATACATAAAGTTTTTTTTAACAATATCCTGCAAATATACAGACTCTTGAATTATTAACGGGCTTTGAAGTGAACAGTTTAAGAAAAAGAAAAAAATATTACTCCTATTATTATTACGGTACGTTCTGTGCTATCGAATATCAGATAGTGAGTTACCATAGAAAATCACTATCAGAGTTCTTAGAAAAAATATCCGCTCTTAAGACCTCTTTCACTTGTATGTTGGGGGACATGTTTACCCATACATAGTGCAATGTCTCTGTACGACCGATCTGCTCCTCAAACTGGACATCTTCTACCAGACTAGATCTAATTTTTTGAAATTAATTAAAAACATTATCTAATCTAGCATTGGTGTTCCTCCATCCGGTCACGAAACAACTACAGCTCTGAATTAGGCACTAGGATAAAGGGTACCAGTTTTGATGTAAGTACTGATTATGGGGTATCTGTAACGTATATTTTTGTCTATTTTTAATTATGACGAATAATATTCGTTAACACTGTTTCGAATACCTAAACTACAGGTACTCGATGTTAACTTAAACATCCCATTATACTTTTCATAAACAATATTCAATTTACCCATCTGAAACATCACAATCAGTGAAATCCCATTGCCACTTTTAGTGACCTAAATACACCTGTCCCTCTATTTTATTACGAATCAGAAAATCCCTATTGTAACAATCCCTACTTCACTTAGTCTATTCACCATATTCACTCACATACACCATGTACCCTGAATGGGTATATAAACCCTGGCAACGATACAATCGATCCTCAGTAAACTGAGTTTAGTTCATTATATTTTCTAAAAGTATTACATGTACTTTCTTATCTCACTATTTGATTGTATGTGTTAAATTGTTTAAATTCAAAGTAGTGTTTGAATTAATAATTTTGTTTGATATTTTAGTCTCATACAAAGTTAAGGATTACAATAGTCTGTGGACAACTAAAATTCAATATTTTAAATAATCAAGGAATATTTAAATAATATTCCTTCGTATGGTGTAACACTGAAAGTGGTTTTAAATAGGTAGAATACCATATTTTTTGACTTTTATAGTATCTACCTTTGTTTCCCTTGAACTATTGACCCCATCTGCTGAAAAAAAATTGAGGATAATTATTGTGGGGATCATCTAATTGTAAGAGGTTTAGGGGTTTGCAATCTCCAACAGTCGCCGCCAAAAGGTGTTCTTACCTGTATGTAAATACAGGTAAGATGCGACATTTGTACTATGACTAATCAACAGATAAAGATCTCGATGATATCACCTACTAGTAGCAAAAATCTTATATCATTTCTTATCAGTTTACTAATAAGAAATGACGTAATAAGATGATGCAACTGTATATGTATATGTACATATAGGTATCTGTGTGAGTTGTTTTCTTATAATTTTTGGAATTTTTCATAACTTTTGGACAAAATACTAACTGATATTTTGAAATATGATCAATACCAACAGAAAATATTAGCATTTGGCTTCTTTTTCCAATTCGGTTTTAGAAATTTTTTATTTTCATCACATCAAAATTGAGAGGATGAACGTAATAGGGGGTACTAATTATTTATGTTTAAAATAACAAATAATGTTATCATGTAACGATATTTTCATATCATTCATAATACTTCCTAAATTCGTATTTTAACTATCGTCATCATTACTTTCAATCTATTTTCTCGTATTATTCCACTCTTAAATACTCATGTCATTCAAACAAGTCAAGACTCACCTGTTAACATCATCTTCCTACATAAATAGGTACTTTGTTTACACAATTCCTATGAATTCATTTCTTGTTTATACTATTTTTGTAATCTTGCATATATACTAATTTCCACTAAATTATTTGTGAACACCCACTTTATGTCATATTTTTATATGACCATTGGTCATATTTCCTGTACACATATTTCTATTAACCAATAAGATTAAAACCCTTCTCCAACACTCTGTAAATTTGCTTGAACCTCCTCTTTAAACTAATAATCAAAATACTATATAATCTCATGTTTTGTACTTCTACATTCATTCTAATTCATTCTTTTTACAATCTAACTACTGTTCTTTTGATTCTAATTAACTCCTTTAATTCTTGATGTTATCACTGTTCATGTTTTATAAATTTATTGTTTAACACACTCTTTTATCAACTTATGTATTTTAAATGTTCTGTTACGATATATAACTGTCACGTGCCATTGTAACTTTTATAAGAAATAATAATTAATATTCATAACATTAATTTTGAAGTTTTGCATAAATTTTCAGGAATCCCATATTAGGTATATGGAGTATATTTAGAATAAATGTAACCCATATTAGGAAAGGGGGTGCCCAATTTTGGAAATACCCGTTGTGGAGTTATCATTTTGAGTGACGGGACAGAAAAATGTATGTAAAATCGAAGAAATTGGTTCCACAGATTTTTTAATGTCAGAAAGCAGTGGCCGCAACTTTTGTGTTGTATATGTTGCATAAGCAACACTCGGAACATTTTTTCAACAAATGGAATTGTCTCGAATAACTGAACCTAAAAATCAAAATGAGATATAATTTCTAAATTCTAATATTCCTCTTTCCGAGTGTGCAAAGTGTGCAATACACGAGAAAAATCTAAGTCGCCGCCACTGTTAGAAACAATAACATCGAAGACCGTTGATCGGTTTGATTACATAGTACTGGACCAGTAAAGAAATATAATTTCTGGTTAGACATGCCGGCGTTAAATAGGCAACCAGAGCGTACCTTTTGATATACTTTGCTTTGTGTTTATATACGCTATCCTTGTGAATTTAAATGATGTCTTTAAACAGATGTATTCTAAATTGGTGAATTTAAACAAAACGTGGAAAATACGCCGAAGGTACGCTAGGGTTACCTACTTTTTCGTTGGCATGTCTTGACATTAAAAAGTAAATTGGTCTTACGGAGCTTTACTGCTCTAGTACTATATAGTGAAAGATTAATCCTGATTCCTTCTTTCAGTTTTAATTAAGAGTCACTATTCAAGTTAATGTATCAATTTTAAAGTTATATATGCCATATTCGGTACAGTTACCTTATGTATAATATTTTACATTTTCGTTTTTGTTTTATTTGTTTGATATTTTATTTTCTCTTTGTTTGCAATATTAATTGTTAACTTCTTTTCATATATGTTTAACTTCGTGCATATATTGCACTATCATTGGCTCCTGGTTGTAGGCCAGCTTTATTTATAAAAAATAGAGAAGAAAGTTTCCATTTTTTGCAGTATTTTTCTTATTTGTTTTTCAACTTCGGTATTTTGCAAATGATTAGTTTTTCACTTAGTTTTATTTTTCTTGGCTAACATTTCATTCCGCAGAACTGCGAAATTTTTAGCGGGTTCCATACAAACAATTACTGCGTAGAAACGCTTAATACGCCAGAATTTTGAGAATCTCCCGTGACTTTTGAAAACTTATTTATCCAGCTGAGTCGTGGCTAGAATGTTAAAACCCTGGCGTAGCCCCCTCGGCTACTACCCTCGAATTTTTAATACTGGCACAAATTGAAGTGAATAGATGCCAATAAGTAATAACATAATTCGATCAAGAAATAGCGTAGAAAGGCTCTTCATATAGCTGTCCAGTAGATCATTTTTATCGAATAAATAAAGACGTCAGTCCTACGACTAGAGTAACGGTGAAAAGATGCCAATTTTTGGGGCTGTAAAATTTCGAGAAAAAAGAAAATGAGAGTTTTGCAAAATTTTGTCGGAACCAAATCCTTTTCCGCCTTCAAAGCGAACCGGCCAGAATTTTCTAATCTTCTGAAAAATTCAGAAAGAGATCTTACCTCTCCCCTCGCTCCTTCTTTTTTTTCGTACATATAATCTTTCACGAAGGTAGGCATTTGTTCGCAATCAGGAAAATGAAAATTTCAGCTGGCTAAAATCTGTTCGTTTTCAGCATTTATTTGGCGCTAGCTGTAAGCGTACCGTTTACACGAGTGGTTCTCAACCTGGAAGGGGGAGATCCATCGAAAAGGGCCGGCTAGCGGACTTTTAAAAATAAAAAGTTCGAAACCATCGGTACGCCGCAGCTCTTCGTCTTCTTCGAATTTTATTTAAAAAATACTTTTTGGCCTACCTTCTGCCATATTTTAATCGGATGAATTTCGGGATTAGACTTCGAGATGAATTTACTAGGTAATTTCTCGCATTACTGAAGGTTCGAGAACGGGGGAACAAACTTTTACGATGAATTTATTAAACCTGCACCGTTGGTGCCGACTTCCGTTTTTTAGACAATTAATGCAAAGTAGATGCGTATACCTACAATAAATTAAATACGCTGGGCGGAACACCAGACGACCGTAAATGATCGTCCATTTTGCGCATTAAAATTTGACGAAAACGAAAATAAATTTATAAGAGTCGACGATTGCGCGCATACGGCGCTGTTTTACGTACGTGGGCTGCGAAAATGGTGAAATAAAATTTTTGCAACTTAGTTACCTACATTTTCGCTTAGGCTACCTACTCTGGCGGCGAAAATCCGATTTTATTTTCGAAAAAGCGGTTCGTCCAGAGGCTGCTCGACATTAGTCTGAAATTGAGTTGCGGCGGCTGTCGGTGCTGATGCTCTCGTTCGCGAGTGCAAATAATGGGCACGTAACTCGACGATGGCGGGTTAATTTAACAAAATTGCGCGTCCGCAAAATTAAACCTAACGAAAATCGTACGAAATCGTCGATTGGGTGCCGGAGGTTCGTTGCAAAAACTTTCGGTATGTACGAACGTTTTTCGTTACGACGAAGAATAGGGCTGCTAACGTATACCTAATTCTATTTACAGAGGCTGTCTGCTCGGCTGATTGATAAGCGTATAGGTACAACATTTTGCCGCGTGTATCATACATCAAAAATTTCACATATTTCCATGTATATATGTATATATTATATGATATATATATATATATACATATATACGAGTTTGGCGAAGCGTGAAGTGTTTGGGCACGAGTGGAATATGTCAAAATAATGTACGCGTTGTTTATTCGCGCAAAAATTTATTTATTTTTTTAATTAACTCTTTTCCCTCCTTACAAAAAAAAAAAAAAAAAAAAAAAAAAAGAAGAAGAAAAGGCCAGAGTGTATGCCTACACTGTGTATGAATGATGTGGATGAAATAGATCTGCGATACTGAATTTGAAAACGTATACCGATAAATATGGGGCTTAACTTGGTAACGCAGAAGATTGGTATATGAATGAACCTAAGATTGAAGATCGTCTTCAGGGTACCAGTAGGCACCCCACCCTCCCCGAACAACTGTATGCATTTTTACGTAGGTTTTCGAAGACGATGTACGTATATTAAAATTGATCTGTTATTGGGGCCCAGAGGCGAGGGTAGGTTCGTTTTTCAGTTAATGACTGTAACGATAATATTATGGTGGATATATCATTCAAATAAAATATTCAACACAAAATATAAGGTTGTGTATTATAAAAAATATAGCACATGAAAATATAAAAATTATAAATGTGTGCTTACTGATTAAAGTACAAAATGAGATTGAAGTACAACCACCAAAACATTGTCTTTTATTAGGCCAGAGTTATGGGTGATTTGTGTTAAAGAGAAAGGAAGGAAATCATACTCAAGAAATAAGGATGTGATGAATATGCAATTGTACATAATTTGTGAAAACAGTTTAGAGAGATCTATTGTCCAAAAAACGTATATTGGAGGAATTGCTGATATAGGATAAATAAGTATATATAGGAGTATTTTGTAGACAGAAATATGTATTCGAGGAATTTAGGAAAGTGTTGAAATAAATGAGGAGTGTTTGAAAATGTATTTTTTAGGAATAGGCGGATATTTGGTTGTACGTCTAATTTGATGAAATACGTGTTTATTAGCATAAGTTCGTCATGATACATATATATTGTGACAATGACCACAAGAAAATTTTGGCTCTATTAGTTGAAATTTATATGACTACATATATAATTATACACATGTACATTTACGTTTAACTCAATACAGACCACAATTTTTGTTCGATAATCTTGAAATTTGGTAAGGGAAATCGGGGTACCATGGAATACTTTTTTATTTTTTGTCTCTGGTGTAAGCTAAAATTGAATTAGAAATTTAGGAACAATAAATTTGAAAAGAACGAACCTTTATCTATAAAATAAAACCAAAATAAATAGTTAATATGAAATAGTATTTTTCTAATTTAATCTTAAAGGAGGTAACCTTTTTTGTTCCATGGTACACCACGCCAGCGTACCATGATACATGTTAAATCCCATATATGAAAAAAATATTTTCAAACCAAAAAATTAAATTTATTTCATCTAATACAATATGAAGTGCACTGCACCTAAAAGTAATTATATTTAGATAACAGCTCAAATGATATTTTCTATTTGAATTATTATAACATAATTATTATAAGGAAAACTGATTGTTTTTTAATTTTTACACTTTCCTCGTGAATTTGCTAATTTAAGACATCTTTCACAGTACCTATCCTAAACTTTTTCAAGATCCAATCTTTCATGTTTTCGGGCAATTTTAATCAGGAAAATTATTTGGAAAAAACTGAAAGGTATTTTTAGTATGTTCCATGGTACACCATAAAATTTACGCCATGGTACACTAGGTTCACCTTCTTACCAGAAATTAACATAATATTTAATCCAAGTGTTTTTGAGTATTGATAAGTTTTGTTTTCAAAATATTGCTGAAATTCCATCATTTTCCATTCCATGCAATGAAAGTTATTGAGAAATATTATGAGACAACTTTTAATTTTAAGAAAGCTGAAATTTTTATGAGATATTGTAGTATGTTAGTTAAAAATTCTGAGAAAATTTCAGCTCTCTACAAGTAACAATTCCCTCATAACTCCTCTCGATATCTTTCATTATATGGAATACCTATGCAAATAATATGACCTAAATCTAGTTGCAGAATTTCAGCCATATTTAGAGAACCAAGGGTATGATTTGAGCTAAATTTTCACCGAATACTTAGTTAACATAATTTCGATACCGCTGGAAAATTGCAGCTCAATCTTATCTTCGGTTGCCGAGATATCGCTGAAATTCTATGCAGATTGAGTGATTAAAATGATAAAGATTCAATCTAATTGAGGAGTGGGCGGAATTTCAGCAATATTTCGTGAGCTGAAATTTTCACAGAATTTTAAACTAACATACTGCAACAATCCACGAAAATTTCAGCTCTACACATCGAACATTTTTCTTATGATTCTTCTCGTTATTTTATGTCAGTGGCAAATGATATGAACTGAACTCAATTTAGCTGCTAATAACAAAAACCAGCGTCAGAAAAAACTGAGAAAAATTCGTTTCGGTCGTTAGACCATCGGAGCAGAAATAAGGAGCAGGTAGCAGACTTTATCACGTTGGAGCAGTTTTAGGAACCAGCTCTTTTAAAAAACCTGGTTCTTTAAACCATACTGCTCCGGAGCAGCTCATCCCTGCTTAAAATGTACCTATCCACCCAATTCACAGCTTATATTCAAGTTTTTGAAAATTTTCATCTTTCCATAAAATTTTGGTGAACTGAATTCTGCGGAAATGGGAGTACCTACAAATCTTCGCCGGAACATTATTTGGCGTATCGAACAGAATTTTATTGAATATTGACGCGTTTCGAGTGTTTCGTCTCGTAATATTAGCTCTGTCAATAGGAATTCAAAGGACATAACCTTTTTCCGCTCATTGATAGCCAGGTTAAAGGAAACGTTGCATCGAATAACATTTCACACAATATTGTTGATTCTGTGCTCGTTTCGGTGCAAACGCAAAGAATTCTTCGATACAGCGAATATAAACTTGCAAACGTTCAATGAACGTAAATTTTCCATTAAAATACACGCGATTTTCGCTCATCCGAATCCACCAACGTCTTCGCTGCTACGTATCCGCATTGGTTGTTGCGCAATATTTTCACATTAATATTCGTACCTATATACCCATATATACGAAAATGTGTCACTGATCAGTTCATCGAACTTTTGTCGAAATTTGATCGGATTTTTCGTTACCACTTGTAGGCGACTACTTGTTTCTAGATTCAAAATAATAGAAGTCCTTGATGTCTCGAAAAACTTCTTTTTATTTCTCAAAGGTTTAATTTCTCGCTAAGTATTAATTTTTATAGGCTTTATTCTTAGACACATACACCATTTCAGTGCTTGGATCTCGCCCGTTCAGCCGGGGGAAAATAAAAATGGTAGATTCAATCCGAAATGAGCCTCGGAACTAAAATTTTCCAATTGGGAATGACGCGCGGGCATTTTTTAAGTAGGTTTCTTCAGAAAATCTACTTATTACCCTTGGTGCGGTATTAGCCCCCAGGATTGAGGGTGGGTACGTTCTTCGTTTTTTGACCTCAGGAAAATTTTGTCACAAATAACTCAAATTCATATATATATATATATATAAGTTCGTTTCTGGGTATTCCACTCGATCTAATTTGCACGTAAATAAAGTTTCGTGAACTCGTAATCAAAGGCAGAGTTTATTGACACGATTAAAATACGGTAGTGAAATTAGAAAATTCAAGATTATTATACACAAAGAAACGAACGAAGATACGACTAAGTTTTATCTGTCTTTCTGAAACGGCGATTAACGGACGAATGAATGAATGAATGAATTTGATAAATGAAATTGACGTTCGTTACAAAGGAAAATAGTCATGTTGAGTATGGTCAAAAATGATGTCATTTGACAATAGAATGGTCGAATCGATAATACATGAAATGACGCAACTTAAATATAACAAGATCGGAACGGTAAATATTAGATTGTCAAATAGTGTCGATTTCTTAATGTGGGTCAAACAAAAATAAACATTACAAATTCATGAAAGAACGAGAGTAATATACGAAATTGTAGTCATTCGAAAAAGAAGAGTGTTTTTTTTATATATATATATATATATATATATACTTACATACATACACACACACACATATATATATACTTATAAAAGTGTTCTTATATATGTGTATAATATGTAATCTTTAAAACTACTGAATCAATTTTTTTTTATTCTTCTTTTATCACCAAGCTCATCTTCATACGATAAAATGGGCTACTACCTATTATTATGATCCATTCATTATAACCTAAACAGTACTGTAGCACTGTAAAATATGTATATTTTTCATTATTTTCATTATTTCAGTTGTCGTCATTTGAAGGAATAAAGAATGATGGAACAAGAAATGGAAAAAATATTGCTATCGCTGTCACCCGTTGTACCTTTTATCTTTTTCTCTCTTTTTCTTTCTGTATATTACTAAAGCTTTATTTTTATATTTCTTTTGAAATTAAATAAACTTTTCCGTAGAATTTTATCGCCAATAATTTCTCTACAGTTGGTAGTATTTTGGTACAGCAGTTATTATCATTCCAGATTGAAGATGGAATTGTAGATGGCGCTGCAAATGGGTGATCACTGAGGTAGGAGTAAGACCCACATTGCCTATTGGTTGAAGTTGAAGAGGTGATAATGGGTATTTTAATTTGGTTTCAGTTTGAATTATTGAATAATGAAAATAATTTATTTTATTTTTTGTAAATTTAAAGACAAATTAAAATGACGTCTGAATAAATCTGAAAAAAGTACCTATTCCCATCATTGTAATACATACCTTAATTTCAGCTCTGAATTTGCATAAGACCATAATATACATTATAATTTTATACTTAATTATAAAAAAATTAAAATGAAAAAAACCGTAGAATTATTGATAAAATGGCCCCCTACGCATATTCCTGTGATTGAGCCAAGCAAAGTTGGCACCAAGGGCGGCTAGTATTATATATATACACAGATAGATATATGGATCAATTTATTGTTACAATGGTACAGGTCAAAATTTTTGTCTCATAATAACGAAATTTGGTACGAAAATTTGTACTAAGCGAAGGACCGGACCTGTTGATTTTGGTATTGATCGGCGGAACGGTACTTCCAGTACCACCATTTTTGTTTTTATTTTAGCTATAGAATTTTCAATTCTGCACCAATAGCAACGAAATTCGAAATAAATTCTCATTTCAATTCATTGTAGTACCTACCAATTTTGGCGCGATCAGCCGGATGGTATTTCCAGTACTGCTATTTTTGTTTTTATATTGGTCAAAATGTAACATTTTGAAACCATATGTACGAAATTTGCAACAAATATATTTAATATATTTTACTGTAGAATGCGATTAATTTTGGTACGGATTGACCAGACGGTACTTCCGGTAAAGCTTGTTTTTCGAATTTTCATGAACTTTTCTTTTTACAAAAATTAACCACATGTTCGTGTTTTCTTTTTTTTTATTTCATACTTTATTATATTTCTTTGGTTTTATTTGAAATTACATGACTGATTACCATACTTTATCATCATAATTAATTTTTCATTTCAGGAAATAATTCTTTTAAATTTCCTATTGTCAAATATTTCGTCAGTAGCTAACATATTTCATACAATTATAACATACCATTAACGCATATAAACATACAGACAATTAATGTGACCATCTAAATTCATAATTCTCATTCTCGAAAACCTACTTTTTATAAAGAGATTTTCTACGATAGAGTTTTTGTCGCGTTTAGTGGGTCACATTTTTCCAGAATGCATTTTACTCGTCACTCTTCGAGTGTCGGTCAACCGAAAATTGCACACCTATATCCCCATTTATTAGATGCAGCCTAGACACTACCATGTCCAGACTTCCAAAGTCATAGATGCCTATGAGAAAGTTATAAGAACTTTTTGTTTTCACCCCCACAATTTTTGCCTCATTCAATTTTTACCGCCTCGGCCTTCTTCCAATTTTTGGGCCTCTTAAATTTTACGCAGACGTTATCATTCTTATAGATATATTTCGTAGAATCTATCTACACAATATAATAATATATAATTTACCAGAGGGCTTCGCCCCCTGACAACTTGGCGGACCAACCCCCTCTGGTGTTGCTTTCTCTCGGCGCTTCGCGCCTCAAGATTCAGTGAATCAAAAGTAAACTATGAATTTGGAAAATGTTCATTTATTCAACATAAAAAAATATGAGAAACTAAATTATAATATGAACTTAATTATAATTTAAAATTAAAATGAAAAAACAACTAAATTATACCAATTTGTCTAATTTTCCAGATTTTATTCAACGAAGTACTTCTTTATACACCACATTAGTGGTTCTCTTCTCAGGTGCTAATATTATCAAACTGCTAGATATACTCACACTGGAACATGCATATTGACAAAAATGTGAGAAAAAGTCAAAACACATTTCACCACATTTCACCTCCTTAAGGGATGAATTTCAAAAAATCCAGCAATTAATTTTTAAGGAATGAATATAACAATATTTCAGTGCAAAAATTTCTTCAATATCTTAACCTATTGAAGAGTAATTTGAAAAAAATTGAAAAACACATTTCACCCCTTTTTGATCCCTTGAGGGTGGAATATCAAAAAATCCTCCCTTAGTGAGCACCTACACTATGATAATGATATACTTCTAAAATTTAAAGTCATTCGATGCAGTTGTTTTAGCCGGGCTATGATGAGTCAGTCAGTCAGTCAGTTAATCAGTCAGTCAGAACTCTATTTTATTAATATAGATTATACACAATATAAGGAAATGTATGGCGAATTTCTTTACAGGTCGATGCGAAATTAATCTTTCCATATCTCGGTCATGTTCGAAAATGGGCGGAATCCGCCCATTAATTTAAAAATGGAGGCTGTTTGAATGGAAGATTTGTAGAAAATGGGAGCAGGCGTATTTCTTTATGGATTGAGGCAAAAGTTGGCGTCTATGTACATTGGGTCCATATCTCGGTCAAATTTGAAGATGGGTCGAATCCGCCTATTAATTTCGAAATGGCCATTATTTGAAACTGAAATTTAAAGACAATGGGGGCAGTAGGCAGGCGAAATTCTACACGCATTAAATTAAAATTTGATACGTGTATAAATTGAATCTATATCTCAATTAGGTTTAAAGATGGGCAAAATCAACCTATTGGTTTTAGAATTACAGCTGTTTGAAATTTTCATATACTACAACCATCGTTCACAAGTCTCTAGCATCTCACTTATGGCGATGAGGTAAAGTTCTCTAGAAACAGAACCTTTTTGGTAGGAAAGTTTACGAATAATATTTTTATTCGGGTTTTATTCTTGGGAAACTCTTAACTTTACAGTAAAAATGGGAAAACAGAAAACTGTTACGTATTTTCAGCCCACTGCAAAGACTTCTAAGTGGTAGGGATGATGGCTTTTTACCACGCACCTTACGGAGAGAAGGGTCCTAAATATTTTCCAGCCATAAAATATTTCTTAGAAATTTTTTTGGTTTCTCAATAGATTTCTGTTAGGTTTTCAATATAAAGTCGATGGTTCAATAAAGTTTGAAACACATCCAAAAATTTGAATGCTCAACTTCTCTCCCATTGGTGGTCACACTTTTCTGAATTATTAAAATTTTACTTTTGGTATAATTTTGATAAATATCGAAATAACTTTTCTATGTGTTTTTTTTTTTTTCTTTTTTCTCACTTTTGAAATCAATTAATTTGCGATAATACCAAACCGTCAACAAATTTATTCTTCTAAGGGGCCTCACAATGAGATTAACGACGTAAAGCGCGTATTTTCAAAAAGAGAAAAGTATCAGCTTTTCACAAAGAGAAACATTCGCGCCGATATTTGGTGAAGGTTGACACCACCGATGAGACTCATTTCCGGTCGTCGGCGGTTTGCTACACGCGTTGCTCATTCTTCTAAATCCGTATACTTCTCACGATAATTCGAATCTTCGATAGTCCTAATTGGAGGGTATGGCACGTCTTGCGTACCTAATGCCCAAGCCAAATGCAAAAGAAACCCTCTTAAAATTGATAACGTGCTTCTTGCGATCGAAGTTTCAGTTACAGGTGATGGAAAATAATTATGCGGCAATATTGTGCAACGATCGATCCAACTGTTTTTTGCTGAAGTGCCTCGCTGGCTAATGGATAACTCGGTAAGGTGTTGGCAAGATGGCCGCTAAGATTTCGTCGAAGAACGAATCCAGTAATTAAACGAGGCCGATCGTCGGCAGTCGCGAGCCGAACGTCACAAGCCATCGTCACTGCGGCCAAACTCAACGTATTCTCGGGCATTTAGTCCACAATTTGCGAGCACTGAAACATAATAATAGGCACGCAGTATGACAGAAATGTGATCTCTGCGGTAATCAAAAACAGAGGCTGAAATTATATCGGTAGGTGGGATATTATACGTACACTGTAGCTATTAAAAATGGAGGGCAGTACCCATCTCGAAACATCGACGAGCTGCGTAACTATATTCCCCGAAGTTGAGTACCGACCAAGTTTTTGGTTTCGCGATATTTGTTGTTGAGCCCCCGCCCCTACCCGCCTTTCGCTGTCGCCAGATTACCTTTTGCTAACCGCAAAATAAATTACTGGATCTGCGAAGGATTTACATTTACTCGCTCCGCATTTCCTTCTCTCGACAAAACAACAAATTAATGTTCGTTTCGAAAGACTTCGGTAAAGGTCTTACCTATTTGTTGGTGGAAACCCAAACATCGCTCAAATTGACTTTTTTATGTTTTTGATGTAGACTACATTACCACGTAGTAGGTATTCGAGTTTTCGCGCCGATTGAAAATGATGGAAAAGCAACTAATTGACGAATCATAAACGCGGTGACGGCCATGAATGCCATTATTAATTTATTTCCCTTGTGGTGTTGATAATTTTTTAGGATGCAGTTGAATTGTATTTTGAAAATGGGCGGAAGGAGCAAAATTTTTTAACCTCGTAGTCATGCTATCAATGGCGAATCCTCATTTTTTTGTCGATACATCTCTATGGGATCAAATGATGTACCTACTTTTAAGGGTGGCGATAAAAATTTAAAACCGAACGTATTTTTTCTCAATGGGTTGTGTTTGGGTGAATGTGGGTGTATATGCATTTTACGGTTGTACCATTCTTGTTAACACAATACAGGACTTAATTTTTGTTCAATAGTAACGAAATTTTGTACTAACTTTACCTCGTACACAAGAAACTGACCTACCAATTTTGAAACTAATTGATCAGTTTGTTTAGGAGTTATTAGTAATTTAGTTTAATTTTTCCCCATATCTCGGGAAGGGGGTGATATATAGAGGTATTAAATTTGGAGAATATATACTAATATCGTGGAAGACGACATATTTATGTGAAAAAAAAAATTATTAAAAACATGTGTTCATGTTGAAGGGATAAAAATCCACGTATTTTCCCCAGGGGAGCTACGGATCTCCGATTTAGTTTAAAACCTTCCGTGGAACAACACAAATAATTCCTCAAAATTTCAAGGTTGATCAGTCGGTTTTGAGATGATGTGCATATATATAAACAAACATTCTCATTTATACAGTATAATGTGAGTCAGTATGTGAATGTGGAATGAATCTCTTTGTATAGATTTCATCGATATACTTCAGTTATATTTTGCCCCGTGAATGAAAAATGAATTATTTTTTCGTGAATTCTGGGTAAATGCTGTATGAAAAAATTTTTAAATAAGTAATATATCCTTATTTGCCACTTTTTTTGTTTTTAGTTGGTTCATCTCTGCTTACCTAAATGCACTGGAGGATTCATCATTGATGCTCATTGGATAAAAGTGATAAAAATGAAATTTTAGAAAACAAAAACCATAGTTAAATGACTTTATTGGAAACTAAATAATCCTTCTTAAATTATTATTTTACCTAAATTTATTTTGACTTACATTTCTGAAATATTGCTTAAAATTGAATTGTTTTAGATTTTATCGTGTAGTTTTCAGTTTTTCCATGCAACGCTCGAGCACGCCAGCACTACAGGAAACGCCACCCATGATGACGCAGCCAAATTGAAATTCATCCATTCTTTGACTATAAGAAGTATGTACTTACATGGGGTAGTGTTTTTAATTTGAAAATTACGACTATCATCTTGCTTTCATGAAATGGGTCAATCGCAGTGACACTGAATTTCATTGTAAGAATAAAATTTAATTTAATTTTTAAGATCTTAAGGTCACGTGGTGATCGAAAAGCGATTCTTAATCAAATATTTAGCCACGGAGTCAGTCGAATATTAAAATTCGCCGTGAAATAAGTTTCACAGAAATTATGTTTAACTGAATTTCATGTTATATACAAATCGTACCAGTGCTGAATTTCCCATCAGGCAAATGTAGGCAGCTGCCTGTAGCGAATAATTTTTAAAAACGGTAAATTTTTCCGAAAAAAAATAAAAAAAATAAAAACGACGCCGCGCTGCAGCCGGATTGGTACCATTTTCCCATTTTCATCAAATTTTGTTTTTATGTAGATGTAAGTATACTTATATAAATCGGTAAGTATGTATAGCTCAAAATTTGTGTTCACGGTATTTTGAAGAAACTACGAAAAGGATCGAGTTGAAATTTTCCCGATCACATTTTTGTTATGTTAGTGCAAGTCTGATATAAATTTGTTGCCTATTAGTTCAGTATTTTCTGAGGAAACATGAGAAGAAATAATTGCTGGAAAAAAGGAGTTTCCAGGATTTTCAGGAACAGCAAAAGGGATTAGTTTGAAATTTTTACAAAATGTATTTCTTATTTTGAACAAGTCTAATACAAGTTTGGTGCTTATTGAGTCAGTATAGTTTCCGAAAAATATATATAAAACAAAACAAATTTCTCTAAATATCTTCCTAATATTTATGGCACCAGTGGTTAGGAGCGTCTTTTTTGCATTCCACTAATTTAGGTTATAGGGTTTTTTTTTTTTTAAATTGTAGATGAAAATTAGCATACTATGTTTTCTAGCAAAGTATTGCTGCGCTAGGGTTTTTTCACCCAGTATATCAATATTATACTGAATATTAATACCTCTAAATGTGAATTGTTTTAATTAATTTATCATCCACACTCATATGGTGGACCTTAACTTTTCTGGATTCAGTCTTTAAACACAATATAACAACACAATTGATACTTTAAAATCCAATAATTTTGTACATACAGTACAGATAGTTTTACATAATACAATTTTACATAGTAAGTGATTGAATGAGTTCTATTTACTAATCAGCATTGTCTACATGAAAACGTAGGTTTATATACACAATTAGATATATTAGTGTTCATTGTGAATAGTATAAAATAGGTGTGTGTGTGTGTGTAAATTGTAAGAAAGAAGAAGAGTTTGTTGGAAGAAGAAGAAGAGTCTAATTTATAAACAATGCATTATTTTTTGCAGAATTCCTTCTACTTTCGTTTGTGTGTATGACTGTATTTGTCAGAGAAATAATAGAAGAATAAATCAGTTACAGGCATGTATGTGTTTTCTTCCATAAATGACATGGAAAATGTAAAAGTAATTTTGCCTGTAAGTGGGAAAGAGCTAAATGCGGCACTGGAATCGTACAGTAGCCAGACGTGCATGACAAATCAAATTCGAACTCATCTACTTACACGAAATATGGGCTAAGTTTTACAGATCTAAAATTTTGTCCTAATGGGTTGAGGATTTTTTTTTTTCTGTTCAATTTTCAAAATATCATTGACATCGTATTTACTAGAACTTTTTCTTCATTTTTTATTCGTATTTTGAAGGTCTAACCATTATAAATGGCTGTTGTTGTTGATCTCAATTTGTAATTTTGTTTTGCAGGATCTTTCAAGAATCAAACCAGCGAGTGCAGCGACCCTACAATTAGTTGGCCAAAAAAGCGGTGCATGCTACCGCATGGCTATGCCTCCACCCATCGATAACATTTTGCACTTCTCTGCGCCCATATTCGCGCCCATATTTGCGGTCACCGCTTGTTTCCTACTACAAATTGAACCATTATTCTTCCACAGAAGATGTCTGTATGCAACAATCACAACTTTCGAGTACTGTTCTACGCATTTTGCTGTACGACCTGTTGGAATATTCTATCAACTATGGAATAGCTTTGTTCATATACTCAGTGTAATACTATAAGTGTACGAATTCAATTTTTTGGTACTATCGAGGATTTGTTTCGACATGAAACGAAAAACTACCTTAAGTCCCAGCCCCAAATCTTACCACGAGATCAATATTAAGCATCTGGTTGGTACCAGAAAATCTATACTTTTAAAAAAAAAAAAAGATTAAAAAAGTACTAGTGAATTTGGCCATCATTGCACTTTTCGACACGTTTAAAACACAACAACGTTGAATAGAGCGATAATTAAAAAATGTTAACCCTTAATTAAAAAGATACCATAATAAAGGTTGTAGGACATGTCGTTGATAAAACATTTAAACGAGCGAAATATGCAAATAAATGTTTGGAAAAATAATTGTCGACGGAATTGAAATTGTTATCGAACTCAACTCGCTAACGTCCTTTGTGCAAACGAACCCTTTTTATAAAATGTCTTTCCTTTTTTCTCCCTTTTTTTTTTTTTTTTTTTTTTTTTTTTTTGTTATTGCCAATAATAAACCATGACCGGTTAAATCATGTAAGGGTTGACAGAGGAACGCTTTTCAAACTGCACTAATAAGTCCTCTATTATTTTATTGTAAATCTGTTTTTAACCTTGAAAAACGTTGACGGATGAGGTACGAACCGTGAAAAACATTTTCGTTAGCTTCAATCAGGTCTTTCTTCTCCCTCTTTCTCTCTTTCTCGCTCTCTCTCACTCTCTCTCTTTCTGTTGGGGAAAATGATTTTAACAACGCTCTACGATTAGCGTTAATACAATTTTTTCTTTCTCTTTTCTTCTTTTCCTTCATCATTCCGCCTCATATTTATGAAATTAAAAAAAAAAAAAAAAAAAAAAAAAACACACTTGTAAAAAAGGTTTACCGAAGGATTTTGGGGAACGAAACCATTTATCATATGAAGTACATATATGCCTTGTCTAGGTGAAAAAAAATTTTTTCACTGAACGTCGTCGTAGTGCTCTTCGACGAGCTTCTTTTTTAATTAAAAAACAAAATTAGACGACCGAAAATATTTTTTACAATTTAATTTTTTGTCACCTCCTTTGTGACTAGCAAAGATTAGTGGTAAAAGGTAAGTGGTGAAATTAAAGTTTCATCGGCTTCTGGGATAAGTGTCATTTACGAGGCTTAATTAACGCCGATTCAGCGATGACGTCTCAATCTGAACTGACGAATAACAACTAGTTTTATGCTATGTGGATGAATGCAAATTCTGCGGTAACCTCCGTAATACCTACTCTTACATACTTTTCGTAAATATTTTCCAAATAATTTCATTAACGCTTTTTTAGCAGGTTTTTCCAACCTGCTATTTAAGATGGGGTGAGTTAGCGAAAAGGAAGTTGGGAAGTACGATAGTTTTTCCTTTCATAATAAATTATGACTTTTTGCATAAAAATCAGATATTTATTTATCTTTAAATATATATATATGTAAGAATATGTATTCACATTCTTAAAATAACCACAGTTTCTGTCTGTGTTTCGCACTCGCTGATATAGTGAGTTGCAGAGATCTCTCATATATATATTAGATTTGTATTATATTCATCTATTGATGGATTTTAAGTATGGAAAGATGAAAGATGTGTCTGCATGATTCTTCATTATTTTCTAAAGAGCTTACATATATATATATGTGTGTGTGTGTGTGTGTATGACGCATGTATGAATGTATGTATATCAGGCTATATCTTGTCAGCAAGAAAGGGGATGTAATTTTTGTCCGATAAGACTGAAATTTAGTATGCGAATATGTTGTGGTGTAATACCGAATGGGATTGTATTTTATGAGAATAAGATAGCTTCCGCGACTATAATTCGTTAGGTTGCTGGTTCTGAACCTAATGAAAACTGGATCGAAATTTGATGAAAATCGGTCGAGCAGTTTAGCAATGGAGGCTGACGGAAATTCTACTAATGAGGATTACGTAATTATAATTCGAAAGAGCTGAACCTTGATAGGTAGTTGGTTCTAAACCTAATTAAAATTTGTATGGAGTTTAAAGAAAATTGTTCATGTGGTTTAATAATGGGAGTCGACAAAATTCCACCCATAATAGTTAAGGTGTAATTATCATTTGATAGGGTTGAAATTTAGTAGATATAATTGGTTCTAAATCTAATTAAAATTTATAACAAGTTTAATGAGAATCGATCAAGTGGCGTAGCAATGGGGGCTGAGGAAATTTCGACCAATGAGTATTAAAGGGTAATTATTATTCGATAGAGTTGAAATTTTGTAGGTAGTTGGTTTTGAACCTTATTAAAATTTGTATTCAATTTGATGAGAATCGGTCAAGCGATTCAGCCCCGGGGGTTGACAAAAATACCACCCATAGTGGCTAAAGCGTGATTATCATTTGAGAGGGTTAAAATTTGGTAAGTAGTTAGTTCTGAACTTAATAAAAATTGGTATCATGTATAGTTAAAGTAGCGCTGAAAATGAATAACAAAAAAGAAATAGTTATTGTGGAATACCTTGTCGTGAGAGATATTCTCACCAGAAGGAAATTCAACAGAATTTAAGCGTGCTCAGCCACTTCGTACACAAGTACGGGTAAGCCAAAACCAAGGCGAACACTGGCGATTTTAGAGCCGGTTCTGAGAGTTTATATACTGGTTTTGGCACACGCACACAGACACACTTATGTACATATACATATGTAGGTGTGTAGTAGAATTCACGTCATTTCTTATTCATTGCTGAAGCAACTGATAAGAAATGACATAATGAGTTCGTGTACCGGTCGGAGACATTACCGAGATCTTTATCTATCGTTTTGTCATTGGTCAAATTTTGCATCTTACTTGCCTGTGTGTGCAAGTAAGAGCATACGAACAAACAATGTATTTTATATATTGTTGAATATAATACGCCGATAAGGAATGGCGTGTGTACGAGATCTATAGTCCCCACAGTAATTTATTTTTCATTTTCTTTCATTTTCGTATTTGTTCTACAAACAACAAAACAGTGTTACCACCTTCACTTTATTTTTAATTATCATTTTCTCATTTCAATTTTTTATCATCATTATCTACCCCCTTCTCTTACAATTCACGCATAAAATATTGGTAAAAATTGGGTGGCCGACATTTTTTCACAAACTGACTCGAGAAGCATTTTAAATGCTAAAATGTTTTAAAAAATGTAAGATAATATGTAAAATGAGATATAAAAAAAGATTTGAAAAAATATGAATGGTTTTTGATGATTATTGAAAACCTTTTGCTGCAGTTTGTAACACAAACGCTAGACTTTTTTTTGTTTTTGGATTGCTCATTGCTTTAATAAATTTTAATTCCTAAAAGGAACCGCCTCTCGATTTTAGACTATCATTGTTCTCTTTTTATCCATTTGACATTCTGTCAATAAGTAATTCACAATTGTTTTCTAATTAAATTTTCTTGTCAGCAGTATGGGGCCCCTCTGTTAAAGGAGCGTGGTGGACCGTCCTCCTTTAGTACACCACTGTGATAAGTTAAGATTATTTCATATTTTAGGGCAAGAATGGCATTATTGATTTTATAGCAAGTGTGAACAAAAGCCTTTTATAGGCTAGGCCGTGACCAAGACTACCATAATATTGATCTTCAAATATTCTTTCGGCTTTTCTTCCTTTCGGATACAAATCTTTTGAGATCATTTCAGTCGCTGGTTAAACCAAAGGTACTCTCAACTTGAAATTATAACTTAAGCTGTTAAGCTTTCCCTTTCACTATTTCTTCGAACGATGCAGAGCCAATATTTTTCAGTTTTCTTTTTCACTTTCGCCATTTTACAATGGGCCAGCGTTCTTTCAGAAACAAAATTCTTTTCCTATTGACATCCAATTCATTTAAAATTTCCACTCCCATCTCTCCTGAGATCGAGGAAAAAAAAACAATAAAATTTTAGGTATAGACGAACGAATCTGAACTATTGCTTCGCCCTGAGGAAGTGAAAATACTTCGGTACGATTTTTATTCTCTTCTTCCATTTTTAATATAAATAACAGGTTTAGAAGATTTTAAAGATGAAATATACGATATCTGTAATGAAATTTTTTCGCTGCCGGAAAATTGTCGACAACTTTGAGTGGTGAACAAAAGAAGAGGACAAAACTTAACGGGAAGGAGGGAAATAAAACCCTCGTAGCGAAACACAGAAAGAAAACACACCAAAAAAAAAAAAAAAAAAAAAAAAAACTGTAGGAAGTAAAGGAATACGCTATCACAAATTGGATGACACAGTCAAACTATCAAAACCCTGAACTATATGTCGAGAAACTCTGCGTATAAATCCCATGTGTAAAACTGACGAAAGTCATGTTATAAAATTCGTTTTACAACGACGAATACACTTTTTATAAGAAAAATAAAAACCACGAAATTATAAATTTGTTCATTCGAATGATGGAAAACGTCGATAGAACAAAAATGAAAAAAAAAAAAATTGTATCTACTTGGTAATACTTTAGTCGTCATTTTTGGGGAAAAGAAAAAAGTACTTGATGAATTTGGGCACTACTATGTACTCTTAAGAGGATCGGTTGTAAACATTTTATGGATTATCTGGACTCCGATAGTTTTCCGTAGAACTTACGAGAAAAAAATTCTAGCGCAGCAATACTTCACCAGAAAACCGCCTTTGCCAATTTTTATCTACAATTTCTGGAAGGAAAAAAAAAAAGAAGATTTTCCACCTGTTTGAATTAATTGTACCAAAATAAACTCGTCTTTTACAGCTTCTATATTGATAAGAGGTTGACATGTGTGAAACCAATATGGCTTGACACTGCGATTATCACGTGGAAGATCATAGATTTGATTTTGCATGGAAGAATAAATTTGAACCAGCCTACAGCACTTTCAAATGTGAATTGAAATCGAGCGACTAATTGGCTTTAGACACAATTCATACGTATTACTATTGAAACCTTAGGTAATTAAGGGATATGAAAAAAAGTTTCAATAAGACCGACTCTGAAATGTAGCTATCGACCCGTTGACAGCTAATCCGGTCAATGAGTCTAGAAACACTTGACGTCAAGATGTAATGAGATACTTGTGAAGGGAGAAAAGAAAAGGTTATTGTACAATTGGCACTATGGTTAATGGTGAACAAAACGAATAATATTCAAACAGGCCCAGTTTCATAATTTCTTCTTCGGGGATCGAATCCTATTTTATAATATTCATGAATTTTTCTGAGAGGGGTTAACAATTTTTTACTTATTTCATAGAGGTAAAGTTTAAAAATCCAAATAATTGTGCTTTAAATGAACCCCTTTTTTTTTTTTTGCGCTGGGGCGATTGTAATCCCCCGATTCCCTTCCTTAACACCGCCCTCGTATTCAAAAGACTCATGTTCCCTCCGTCTGCGGAAATAAAAAACATATGTAGAAATCCCTGTGGTCAAGAGCGTACATAAGGGAGGTCCTGCTGTCTGGACCCCCCTTAGCTACGAAAAAAAAGTTTTATCTAAACAAAAATGTATGTTTCTCGGTGGAAAGGCTGTGACGATGTGGACCCTCTCTTGCGATCCGCCCTCGAGTGGTACGATCGAAAGATGCCTGAAAGTGTCGCAAATAAAGTTCTTGAAAAACTGTAGAATAACGTTAGGTTATAGCCTGAACGAAACTTAAACTATTAATAAAAAAAATAAAAAAATAAAAATGAAAATTATTGAACGACGATAAAAATATATCTACCAATCAGAAATTTTCTAAAATAATATGAAAAGCGCTTTGAAAAATAAAAAAACAATATTAAACTTTACCGTAGGCCGAAAATGGGTCTCATCATTTACCAATCTCTACACTTTCTCGGGCGTATCAGGAATGATTAATGAAAATTTTTCATTACGTCGTGCCACACAACATATTATTATCCTTAAGTACACGTTAAAACTAACGAGAATAAACAAAAAAAAAAAAAAAAAAATCAAATAATAAGAATGATAAATAAGATTGTGAATAATGAATGTTATAGGCGTACCTAATATATTTAAATAAAAATTATACACTTACGCATTTAAATAGGTTTACTTTTTAGTTTATTAAAACGTTATTTTCGCGCTCGATACACGCAGACTTAATGTCTTTATAATGGCGTAAAGTGCAAACGATAATTTACTCACGAATATACCAGTAGGTATATTACATAGTTACAATAACTATTCACCAAACAACGATTCGAGTATACGAAACGTCCCCAAGTAGGTAATTCAATCCTATTCTCGAATTCGCGAGACATTAAAGCTCTATATTCAGCGCCGTTTAATATTGTCTCCAGTTTTTATTGTTCAACGTATTCGAGCTTCATAAACTAATTTATCACGTTTTTTGTTGGTTTTTTTTTTTTTTTTTTTTTTTTTTTTTTCTGGAGATACGCGACGTTATATTTATATCGCTTCTCATTTTTAAAATGAAAGATATTAAATTTTTCGAGAATAAGTGTGTATACGTCGCCATATGAACAGGTATCAAATTACATTGACGGGTTTAATGATGCGATACTTCGTATGTTATCAAACAAACAAAAGTAAAAATAAATATTACAGGATTAAACGATTCTGCAAATCCATCCCTTTTGCCTCACTTTTTTTCCCATTATATTGGCCTACTGTGGCATAAAAACAGCGAGCATCGTCAAAAATGTCACTTAGACATATTTTTTGCCCCTGCAGAAGTTTTTGAATAATTGTTCAGCTAAAATCGACTGTAAAGTTGTAAATGAAGTAGAAAGTGAGCAAAAAGTAAATAAAAAATTTAAAAAAGGGGAACCAGGTAGGTAAATTCAAGAATAAAAACATTAACGCAGCAAGCCAAACTAGAAAATGTGGGTTTTCTTAATCAAACAAATTTAAATAAATAAATAAATGCAATAAAAAAACGAAAATACCTATCAAAAGTTTTTACCAAAATACTGGATGAAAATTAAGTTTTATAAAGTAGGTACAACTAAATTCATAATGAATTGCACTGTCAGGTCATGAAATACATGCCCAAAGACATTAAATGATTGCCTAGCAAAGAAAATAACATCAAACTTACTTTCCACACAGATTTTTTGTTTCATCTAGAATCATCCAATCTTTTGAAATTGGAAATGTTTAACCTAAAGTACATAGTAAAAAGATGACAGAGCCCAACCCACCATCCTCTGGAAACATGTGACTCCACTTGACCGCAAACTGCACATCAAGAATTCCACTCTACAACTTTGGAAGACTCTTTGGCAGAATACTCCACTTAGCAATTTCCTGCGTTCAGTAAAAGAGGATACCAGCGAATGGGTTGACACTCTTAAATTTTCTCGCCGCCACCAAAGTGCCGTAACTTGTCTCCACATCGGCCACTGTGCCTCAACTCATTCATTCCTTCTACTTAATCTTCATCCACCTGACTGTCAATATTGCAAATCTCAACCTCTCTCACTCACTCACATTCTCACGACATGTCCAGCTCTTCACACCCTTCATAACCACCTACAATAACCACTACTCTTGCCCACAACTCCCCTCACCTCTCATACCTTATCACTTTCCTTCACTTCATCGACTTTATAGTATAATCTAATTTATAAGCTTTTGCTGGCATAATCCATTTTGTGAAGTTAGCCCAGCCACTTTTTTTTTGTATTTTTGTATAATAATAATAATTAAAAAAAAAAAGATGACGTCATGCGACAAAAAGTAAAAAAATGTAAACAAAATGAAAAATCCTGATTGTTTTTTTAATGTGCGTGTGTATTTGATTGTATTCATGATTCAACACACACACACACACACACTAATACAAAACTAAATTAGTTGTTTCCCCCAACTCAACAAATTTAGCAGTGTTACCCAAGTATGAAAAATTAAATGTGTTCGTTTATTTAACAAAATTAAAATTAAACACAAAAAAGTCTAAGGCAGCAGCAGCCCCGTTAAAAAAAGTAGGTTTTCAAAAATTATAAAATTAGATATATATTATTTTATTCTGAATTACATTTCTTAGTTAATATTTGTTTGCTATTAGTTTAAAATTGTTATAGCCAAAAAAAAAAGAAAATAACTATATTAAAAGTAACATAAGCTCAATCTGCATCAAAATTTATTGAAAGTTATAATAAATCATCAGTAGAGTGCACAGACTTTGAAAGTCATGGGTGCCTTAGAAAATGAGAAAAAATTTTTTCCACCCCACAATTTTTACCCATTTGCCTTCCCCAATTTTTTAGTCCCTTAAATTTTGAGTAGGCTCGATTATTGTTATAAGTAGATATATATTTTTATATAGGTATACATAATACATAAATATAAAATATAAAAAAATATTTCAACAATCTTCAGGGCTCATTTCTATATGGACTTGAGCGAAATTTAGCTTTTCATATCTCAGTCAAGTTCATTCGTGGGTGGAATCCTCCCATTAGTTTCAAAATGGAAGCTGTTCAAATTTGAAATTTGTAGATAATGGGGGGAGGCATATTTCTTTATTGAGTGGGATAAAATTTAACATGTAGGTATTTTTGGTCCATATCTTGGTCAAGTTCTAAGATTGACTGAATCCACCCATTAGTTTCATAATCGTAAATATTTGAAATTGAAATCATAGACAATGAAGACAGCTGACAGGCGTAATTCTTTGAATTGAGATAAAATTTGACACGTGCATACTTTGAATCTACATCTCAGTTAAGTTCAAAGATGGGCCTAAATCAAATCTGCCCATTATTTTCATTAATTTTTTGAATTACAGCTGTTTGAACTAACATTCATAAGCTTCCAGCATCTCATCAGTGGAGTTGGCGTAAAATTTGGTAAAAAGTTTTTCAGTATGAAAGTTTTTGAATTATGTTTTTTATTAGGTTATTTTCCTCATAAAACCACTTTTTAGTAAAATTGGAAGAAAAGAAAACAGTCAAGTATTTTTAGACCCTGAAGAGATCAAACCTAGGGGTAAAGATGATATCTTTTTACCAAGTACTCAGGGAAGGGTCCCAAAAATTTTCTAATAATAAAACATTTCTTTGAAATTTTTTCCCTTTCCCAATAGTTTTTCATGCAATTTTCTTGAGCTAACAGCATATGAAATGAAGTGAATTAAGCTTATTTAAATTTTCAAAAAAGTATTACAAAAACTATAACAGTAGCGAATTATATTTGAAACAAGCGTAACAATGAAGGATGGATAATGTTACTAAAAAATAAATTAATTAATGGAAGTGGATTATTTTATTATTATACATTTTTTTAAAGTCCTTAAGGGTGCCAGGCATTTATAGAAACCTACATGTGCTCGCCTATGTAAATCATAGTAAATATCTGTTCTAAATTTCATAGCTATTAATGGTTAAAAATTAAATTTCATACCCAAAAAAAAAAAAATTGGCATACTGTAAGTACTGTACTGCCAATACACACCAAAATTTATAGCAAGTTATAATAGGTCATAGTGAATATGTTTCTCATTTCTCAGCTATTGGTCAGAAATTGAAAATTTTATAGCTAAAACAAAAATAAAAGTAGCCATACCGGAAGTACTATATTGCCAATCCTCAATAAAATCAATAGGTCAGGTTCTTGACTTAGTGATAATTTTCATTTCAAATTTCGTGACTATCGGATAAAAATTGCAACCTATATCATGGTAACAAGAAATTGCCTTTTATATATATGACTTTGAGTTGTAAGTGTCAAAATTTTGCTTGAGTTATGAAATGAAAAATTTACCCACCCCAACCCCAAATTATTCCATGACACCAAGATTAATGAGCAGATTTTCACTAGAAAACCTACCTAAAAATCGTTTTAATATATCCTCGACTGTGAAACAAATGCAAACTGTTTAAATTTTTCTCCTCTGTCCACGCATACTTAGACGTACCTGATGTCATAATCAACTTTAGGCATTGCAATTGGTTGGAAGAGAAGAGAAAACATAGATATTTATATTTTTATACAATGATAAGCATGAATTGAGGATATTTCATTAAGTAAACAAACATGTGTGTTTCATGCAGATTAGTATGGTTATAGTTTATGAAGTTAGGTGCACCTGAACGTGGACAGAGTACTTACAACAATAGTTGAAGATTTTTTCAAATCACTTCTCCGCATGAACCATCTATCCGATTGAAACCAAATTTTGCAGAATGTTAGAATATGTATAATATTTCAAACGACTGCACCAACTTTTGTCATTGTTGTTCAAAAATTACGCATTTTATAACCATTTACACTTCAAAAGTGCAACATAATAGGATGTGGCCAATTTGGACCAAAAACAATACGGTTCTTCTCCTATTCGACATTCGAATAAGCGTACCAAATTTCATGACTATCCAATGAGAATTGCAACCTATACTGAGTTAAATTGAAATGTATATACCGTACTTAAGTACCTTGATAAACTCAATCGTATAGTATTTTTTCGATTTGTAATATTAAATTCTATTGATAGTTGTTTATTATCGAGAAGGGTGAAGGGGTTTTGGAGCCGATCCAAACTGTTATCACAGATAAAACGTAATATGATACAACCTTTGTTGTTTCTTACTGATAACGTTAGGTATAATTTTTTCTGTGAATAAAATGGCAGTACTTGTTCGACTTGTATGACGATCAACGTTCTTTATATAATAAATGTTTTTTATTATAATTAATGCGATTATTTAATTCTTATCATGTATATATCTGTATCATCTCTCTGTCAGGATGTCAAGTACACAGCACTACGTAGGTACTTGCTGATAGAGTTTATGGCCGTCCAGTGTATATATGCCAGAAAACCCAGTTTTTGTTACGGGCTAATATTACGTCATATTGGTCTTATTTTATAATATGCTTATGTGCACATACACACAAACATGTAAACTCTGTGGGTGGAATCCCCACAATATCCATATGGTATATGGATTTCATCTAATAGTGCCAAAAGTTTCTTAGAGTCATAAGATGGGAAATAAACCTAACCCCCACCCTGGGTCTCAATACTAGGACGATTTTCATATGTAGATTTTCTTCGAAAACCTATATAAAAAGGGTAAACGTATAAATAAACGCCGTGGTTTTTCGTCTTCTCCACGTTTTGTGAATAAACTGTTTGTATACGTTTTTTATTCTAATCCCTTAAAAGTTGTTTCTTTTCTTGGTTCATCTACCATTACTGTCGAATTGGTGAAAAAGAAGAAGAAAAAAGAATAAAAATTCAAAGATAAGTTTTGTGCGTCAGTTATTTGACTGCAGATCACGTAGGCTGGAACTCACGCGAATCCTGCAAAATTACAGTTTTCATGTACCTAATGGAAGTACGTACTATGCGTGTGGCTTGGGTAAAATATATTTTCTTTCGAGTTCGATGACTCTGCCTTTGTGATGTACGAAAGTGTCAAATTGTAGGTTCAATGTAATCATTACATGATTCATTATTTAACATAATTTTCTTCCATCTTAATGTCGACAACAAAACTTTTTGTTTCTGCATGCCGTGCATTAAAATGAATCATTCTCGGCTGTACCTGACTTGGAAAATGGTGATATCTAAGAGAGCTTCCTTCTTGTGTTCTCCTACTATTCTTTCTTTATTTTTAATAGCTTATGTTGGATACAACAGCAACTAGGTTACAGACATGGGAGACGAACTGAAGGATGGAACGGGTGCATGAAATACGCTTTTATTTGAGTATCTAAAGCTGCGTTTACAGAACCTCCCGAGCGAACGTTCAAATATTTTCTAAATTCACCAAGTTTCAAGGTGTTTTTAGTTATTCGCGTAAAATCCGCTCCAACAGCAAACTTGGTTCGTGTTTGTCGTTGTGGGTGGCGTTCGATGTTGTCTATTCCCCCCCCCCAAAAAAAAAAAAAAAACTTTGTTGTGTGCGTATTTATCTATCTATCTATAATTTTATTATTGATAAAATAGAATGCTGACTGACTGACTGACTCATCACCGCCCTGCTAAAACAACAGCACCGAATGACTTGAAATTTTAGAGGTATATCACTATCGTAGTGTAGGTGCTCATTAAGGGAGGATTTTTTGAAACTCCACCCCAAAGGGTCAAAAAGGAGTGAAGTGTGTTTTTATATTTTTTTCAAATATCTCTTTAATGGGTTGATATATCGAAGAAATTTTTGCACCAAAAAATTGTTGTATTTATTCCTTGCAAATCAATTTCTGGATTTTTTGAAATTCATCCCTTAAGGGGGCGAAATCGGGTGAAATGCGTTTTGACTTTTTCTCACATTTTTGTCAATATCTCTTTAATGGGATTAGATATCGAAGGAATTTTTGCACGAAAATATTGTTTTATTCATTCCTTAAAAATTAATTTCTGGATTTTTAGAAATTCATCCCTTAAGGGGACGAAACTGGGTGAAATGGGGTGAAATGTTTTTTTATTTCTTTCTACATTTTTGCCAATATTTCTTTAATGGGATCAGATATCGAAGAAATTTTTGCACTAAAATATTGTTGTATTGATTAATTAAAAATTAATTTCTGGATTTTTTGAAATTCATCCCTTAAGGGGGTGAAATGGGGTGAAATGTGTTTCGACTTCTTTTCAAATTTTTCACAATATCTTTCCAAAAGTGTGAGATAATACAGAGATTTTTGCTCTAAAATATTGATGTATTTGTAATGGCCAAAAGAGGTGGTAATGTACCTAGTTGGAACCACTTTCAGTGTTACACCATACACGAGATAATTAACACTGGACAAGCATTAATACCTCTACAATAGTTTAAATAATTAATTTATCATCCACAACTATCATGGACCTTAACGTATTTGAGAGACTCGATAATATTTAAAAACACAAGGTTGATTTAACACTTTTAATAAAATAATAAATTTGTATGACACAAGTACATTAAATTAATACTTCAACACGATAAATTAAGTTTAACATTTGGAATTTAAACCCTTAGACAAGATTGTCTATTAACTAGTAGTACTGTAAACCAGGTACTAGGTATTGTGAAACAATTCCTTCGAATCGAGGGTTTATATACCCGTTCAGGGTATGTAAGTGTACGTGATGGATTGGCCAAGTAAGGTAGGGGCTTGTTATTATAGGGTTGTGCTGACTCGCGATATAATCGAGGGACAAGCAAAATGAGGTCATGAATATACAGATGTGATATCTATATTTATAAAATCAAATACGGGTAATTTAGTGGTTGTTTACAAAGAGCTATAGGATGTTTCATTATTGATGAATACCTGCATTTTTGGTATTCGAGAGTGTGTGGACGAACATGTTCGTCATATTTAAAAATAGACGAAAATATCCTTTACAGTAGTCATATCTTGAAAATTAATTTCCGAATTTTTTAAAATTCATCCCCTAAAAGGATGAAATGGTGTGAAATGTTTTTTTTTTTTTTTTTTTTTTTTAATATCTCTCTAATGAAGTGTGATATCGACTAAATATGGAGATAGAAAGCAACACTAAAGGGGGTTTAGTCGCGAAGTGGCCAGGAGGCGAAGCCCCCTATTTTGGTATATAAACGCCGATTAACGCACCGAAATATACTGTGATTTAGGTTCTTTCCACTGCAGCGTTTTAGTACTGCAATCTCGTTCAGTACTCTCCCAAACAAAATTTTAGTCCTGGGGCAGATCACCGCGTTTCTTTAGCACTGCTGTCTTCGTACAGTTAGATACACATCTATACTCCATTCCACATAAGAAAAACGTGAGGTCATATGAGCTGATGGACTAGAGGAAAGGAGAAGTTAAAGATTTTCATTATTCAACAAAGGCTGCATTCAAAATTATTTTGTTTACACCGACGTTTTTAGCTTTTTGTAGAATCGTAGCCATGAAATGTGAACGTCTAGCTCTGTCACCTCACGTCTTTGTTGTTTGAGATAGGCAATTTGTGTATCTGTGTGAGTGCACCATTTTACTTTACTTATAAAATCGTTTTTAAAGAAATTCATTTTTACACAAACTTATTTAACTCAATCTGTTGTAATCAACAGTAAAAAGAAACCTGTCAGCATAACTGAATTCAGTCCGTATATTAGGAAATCGTATTTTGAGGTTGGTAGTCACCACTGCAGTTAGTTGGTACCTATGTTATCAGTAAACCTTTTTTTTGGGATTAGGAATGTAGCTACAGTGGATTCAGACTTTTAAAATTTTGGTGTAGATCTGAATCTTTAACCACGAGGATAATATTCAGGAGCTCTATTCTGTAATCATTTGATGGTCATTCGTATTTTTTGATGCGCAGATATCGTAGCGACAACCTAAAATTCTTTATGAAGTGAAATGGGGGAAAAAGTGACGTTAAAAAAACATCGGGCTTACTTCTGCTTTTGCAGGGTTTCGTTTGCTAAGTACAGGACTTTACGCAGGATATAGCTCTGGAGGGTGCTTTGGAAAATGCAAGCGAAAAAACATTTCATGCAATTTTTTGAAGCCTGTGAGAGGAAGGCGTGGTCGAAACTCCAGCCCTCTCGAATATGAAAGTGGCTCGGTGGGTATTACTTACGTACCTACGTCTAAAATAGTATCAGTGTATTTACAGCTCTTCGTAATTTTAAAAATATTGAAAAATATTTGAATCTGTGTAGTACCTACAGGAGAAACTGATACCTACCTAGTTTTCGTTTTATTTCAACTGTTTTAAAAAGCAGAAAATTAGCTAATCATTGAAGAGAGTTACTGGGCCCAGTCGGCGTCAGTCCGAATGCTGACCATTAAATCCGCCGCTAATGTTGAACCTCTGTCACTGTTTTTCTTAACGAAATTATCTCTGCTAATGAAGTTCGTACCTATCATTGTGCTACCAAGTGAGAAACGTGTAGGTATATGTAAATGCTTTGTGTATGTATGTAAATTATGTAATGGAGGGCTAATTCTCCTAGTTCCGTTCTTGATGACAGAGTGTTTCGGAGAATAAAATCATTGTAAGATGTACATCTATATATTCGCATATATAGATATAGTAATATGCAAAATGGAGTAATTTCATTCCCTGAAAACGCTATATGTGTCTGATAGTAAATAATTACCTATAGAAATATTATAAAAATCAGCCCTCCATAATAGGTTTATATACTCAAAGTGTATTAAGTAGCGTTATGATATCATCGAGAATGGAATAAGCGCAGTTATTGATATACACGAGGACATGTATTTTAGTAGTTAACTAGACATTATACCATATTGAGAGTAAAATCTTGCACTGAGATGTGGAAGGGCCTTTACAAAAAGCTGCATTTTACTTTTTCCTCGTTATTATTTCTGTTGTGAGAGTTTTCGTCATTTAAAATGGTGATAAGCGAAAACAAGACCAAGATTGGCAAGTCCTGGTCATGCGATCTTGGTCTTAGGCTAGTATACATAGTCGACACTCAGTATTCACTAACCTAAAGGTCTGTTTTTAAACTTCAGTGAAGTTGCTTTAGCCGAGAATATTGAGAAGCGTAGCTTCATACCAAAATTACGAAAAAAACTTAGTTCTACTGATAAATATAGCTGAGAACTTCAAGTTTCAAACTGACATTTAAATGAGTGAACACTAAGTGTCAATTATGAATACAGGCCTTAGTCTTAGTGTTGTTTACAAATTACTCATTTTGGAACTTTTTGGAAGTCTGTGAACCTTCCGCTGTTCGACCTATGACAATGAAACTTGGGGTAGTATTATAAGCATTCCTGGGCTACACATTCGTGTTAAAATTTTTGAAATTAATTAGTTAGTTTTTGAGGAAGGGGTTCTCAAAGTGTTGCAAACTCAGAATGTTGTCATCACGATAACTCCCGTAAATTTGTATATTTTGGCTTAAAATTGTTATAGTAGTTTCAAACTATTTAGGACTGGTTTGGTATTGAATTTTAGTGAAATGGGTGATCTGGTTTTTGAATGGCAGCCATTACAAATTTGACAATTTTTACAGATTTTGGTATTTTTTGGGAGTTTTTGGAGCCTCCGCTTTTTGACTTACGGCAATTAAACTTTAGATAGTGTTAGATGCTTTCATGAGCAATACATTCATGTTAAAATTGTTAAACTTCATTCAGCAGTTTCGGAGGAAGGAGTTCTCAAAATTTTACAAACACACCACGTTGTCATCACGATAATTACCTTAAATTGAAAGATTCTAGCTCGAAATTTTTATGGCAGTTAGAGACTATTAGGAACTGGTTTGGTTTTGAAATTGAGCAAAATCGGTCAGCTGGTTTTTGAATGGCAGCCATCACAAAATTTGACACTTTTGGAAAATACACACTTACTGCGGTTGATGCGTGGCAGAGATTTTTTTAATGTGTAAACATTCTTGCTCTCTAGTCCGCTTCCTCCCAGGTGTAAAAAAATATTAGATACAAAAAAGTTGAGACTGCATAAAAAAATTGCAAGGCACACTGTCCAGTTTTAAATTCTGTTTGTCACATAACACACATACACGCACTCACAAGCAGACATCCGTGGCAAGCTGGCGGCGTGTTACATGCACGCACACATACAAGCTAGATACATATTTATTGTGTTTCAGCTGAATGTTTACACATTAAGTATGTGAGGAGGGACCCTCGCACGCCTTTTCTTTTTTTTTTTTGGTTAGTATGGCACCCTTGCAATCTGCCGTCCTGTGCCAATGCACAGATCGCACGTACCTAGTTACGGCTCTGATTTTAGGTGCTCCACTTTGAAATCTAAAAGTTGTGAGTTCTGGACTGGCCGTCATCATATTTCCGGCCCAAAATGGCGGTGTTTTCTGTTAGGTTCTATTGGTACTGGAGTGTGTGACTGAAAAATTCACGTATGCTCGACTATTCACCACCGGATTCCGACCATCCACCTACCACCACTTTGATATAAAATTATATACTCCAGCCGCTGAATAAAGTGGTTATGTAGCCGAAACCCATTTAAAAAGCTTAAATCGGAACCTGGTTAATTTTTCAACTGACATTTAATTAGATGTAGACTCATATTAGTACTGGCAAACATTGAAAATCTTTTAATAAAATTACAGACTCTCTTCAATTGAATACTGAAATATATTAATTATAAACAAAACAACTGTTGTAACAGGTAAAGGGTTGAAGCTTCGAATGAAGATACCACTTCAGTAGGTTTCATAACCAAGTGTTGTCAATGTATGTGCCATGACTCAACTTTTTCTCATAGTACACGGTAGGAAACCGTTGAACTGTCTAAGACGTGAAAAAGGTGAGAACATCGTATAGCCAGCACGGGTGTACTTAAATGGAATTAAATACCCGTACGTCTACCGTTTTTTGTAATTTTATTTTTGAAATGAGGATAACAAGACGTGCACCGCGAGTTAAAATACCATTAATTATTTTGAAAATTCATCATGTCTCGACTTATGTGAAAAAACGAACAATATACTTGCTATACGTTCGTGGTTTGAAATAGGAAAACAATATTCTTGCGATTACGTTGCAAAAATTTCTGAAATTATCAGTGGTTTCTCATGCATAGGCCTATACATATTTTTGTGTGGAACGTTTTTCTTTCGTTATGCATTAAAGAGAAGGACGAAGCGGATTTTATTTCGTTCTGAATTTAAAGGTACCTACGTGTATATTCTAATTATCACCACAGTTGTCACATTTTATGGCTCTGATTTTGACTCTTGACAACGTTATGTAAGTGACTGCGTGATTATTGACGTGCGATAAAATACGTTATATACCTGTTTAGGCCTCATAAAGGACAAAAAATTACGCCTATACTATTTTTACTCATTTTAATTATTGATATATGTCGTAGTGTAGGATATCTATTAACCTCAAAAGTTCATCAGTTGCGTGACAACATCCTTTTTTTTTCATGTATGCACAATAATACTATTAAAAACTCTAGCGCAGGAAACCTCGCTAGAAAAAGTAGGTTTTCGAGAAAAATATTTATGAATTTTGGTCTATAAGTTCATATGCAATAATGGTATGTTATGATTGTATAAAATTTGTTAGCTGCTGACAAAATATTAGAAAATGTGAAATTTAAAATAATTATTTCTTGAAGATGATAAAGTATGGTAAATAATCATATAATCTCAAATAAAAGCAAAGAAATATAATAAAATTATGAAATAATAAAAAAAAAACAAAAAAAAACATGAGCATGGGGTTAATTTTTGTAAAAAGAAAATTTCATGCAAATTAAAAAACAAAAAGGAAAAAAAGCTTTAAGGGAAGTATCGCCCGGTCAATCCACACGAAAATTATTAGCATACTATAATAAATTATAATGAATATTTATTTAAAATTTCGCACATATGGTTCTAAAATTCCGCATTTTATAACCAAAATAAAAACAAGGTACCAGAAGTACCGTCCTGCCGATTTGCGCCAAAATTGGTAGCGTACGACAATAAATTAAAATAAATAATTACTCTGAATTTCGTGGCTATTAGTGCAAAATTGAGCATTTTATAGCCAAAATAAAAACGTAAATGGTGATACCGGAAGTACCGTCCGGACGATCCCCACCAAAATCAATAGGTCTGGTTCTTGGCTCAGTAAAAATGTTTGTACCAAATTTCGTGATTATTGAACAAAAATTGGGTCTTGTACCGTAGGAATAAAAAATTGATTTATATTTATCTATCTATCTACCTATTTATATATGAATTTGAGTTATTGATGCCAAAATTTTCCTGAGGTCATGAAACGAAAAATGTACCCACCCAAACCCTGAGGGCTAATATCGCACCAAGTGTAATAAGTAGATTTTCTACAGAAAACCTACTTAAAAAGCATTGTATGATTTTTACCTCACTTTACAGCTTGTAAAAATGACTGAAACGATCTTACCTCTAACAATAACAGTAATATTTGATTTGTATTTTCTTCAAAATATGCACTTTCACTCAGGGATGTATCGAAAGGAGGTCCGGGCGGTTGTGACACCACCCCAATATGTGCGAAGTCGGCAGACTTCCTCAAATTTGTTTTTGATCGTCATCATTGTTGACATTCGGCAGTAAAATTAATACATTGCATGATAAAATTATGATTACTTACACAAAAGGATGAGGCTGTAAATTAAAATTTTTTTCGTTGCTCTTTCGCCTTTAGGTCACTCCGGCCGGATACAAGAACGATACTCAAGTATCGACAGAACAGACGGCAGAATGTAATAATTAATATTCGGTTTATTATTATTTTTGTTTTTTATGACTTTAAGTTTTTAACAATAATAACTCGAACAAGTTGGCTAGGCGTCAAACTCCCCTCGAAGGCTCCAAAACAAACACATTGAAATACATTCTCAAAAGCTCAAAAATCAATTTGAAATCTTTTCGCTCGCTTCACTCGTGAAATTATTTTCTTAATTCACAATCCCCTCCCATATCAATTCTACTTATGACGCTGAATACTAGAATAAAAAAATAAGAGAGAAGCTTTTATTTTATTTTTTTTCGGCTTTAACTTCGTGCGAAATAAATTTTATTTTGTTGCGAAAGGCTGGGTGCAGTATGAGTATACGTATTTTGAAATCGCTGTGGGCAGTAGTGAGTAGAATAAAAGCTTATAACAAATCCAAATTTCAAATTTTCAAATACTTGAGAAAATTGAAAAAAACTATCGATAGTTATCGACATCTTGAACAAAAATATCACTCGTTAAATATGTTTTATTGCTAAAAATCGATTTTTTCAGAAATTTTTTATTTTCCAGTTTTCTCGAAAATTACTGAACCGATAGGCACCAAACTTCTTTCAGACTTGCTCCCGTTTGAAGATTATCTCTCGCGAAAATTTTAGCTTTATCTGTTTTTTAATTTTCTCAAAACTGTAAACATAAAATTTGAGTCATACATATATTATACTTACAATCATTTTGTAGAAAACGGAAGGTAAAGTAGCGAGCTTTTTTTTTTATCGTGTATATTCACTCACTTATGTCAGAATAGGAGTATATCTTGCTCAATTTTTTCCTAATGTTGATATTTAAAGCAATTTACTTTTTCATTTTGAGGTTGCCTATTACCTGTTGACTTGAAAAAAATTTCTAGAAAAATATCACGCACAGTTTGTTTGTTTGGTAGTGGACATCATGAAACATGAACGTTTCTGCCCCGCAAGTTGATGCCCCCTTTTACAGCCTCCTAAAAACGGAATTTTGTACAATAAAATGTTTGACAGCCTTCAACTCCAAAATTATTGCACCTATGAAAAATATGTACGTGATTTAATTCGTAGAAAATTTTATTAAAAAATTTTTCATCAAAAATAAAATTTTCTGTAAGATTAATCCTCAGGCGACAAAATCATGAAAACCAATATGAAGTATGATTTAAAACTTGTTGTGGGCTGAGGGGGTAATATCAACTTGTTAGGTGATAAGTATTCGACTGTAATGGCATAAAGGAGGTGTGATTATCTGATTTTAGACCACTTTATGTGATACACCATACACAAAATATTAATATCAAAATGAATATCAATATCTCTGTAATACTAAAATAATTAAATAATTTATTAGACACACTCTTACGGTGGACCTTGACTTTCTGGATTCAGTCTTTAAATAAAATAATAAAACACAATTAATAAAATCACAATATAATAAAATAATATTTTGTACATTCAAGTAAAATTCAGAGAACAGTAACACACTGTCTCAATAGTAAAATGAGAGAGCTCTACTAGAGAATATTATTTTACAAGAGACTACAACAAAGTACAATTTCTCTGTTAAAAATGTGAGTTTATATACCCTTTCAGGGATATGGTATTTACACTGTGGTTAGTTGTAGCGGTAATAGTGAAAATAGAGTGATTCGCATATTCGAGGACCAGAGTAAATGAGGTCACCAAATACGTTAGGTATAGGCAAGTGAATACCATATTATTAAACAATAAATTCGTGAAGAAAGAAGAAGAGTCAATAGAATTTAGGGATATTATTGTTACAAAAATGCAATAATATCATCTGTGTACGAATATAGTCATCTATAATTTTTATGGCCGACTATATGCGTTACATTCGACTTTATGTAGTTTGCCCTCTACTACAATACACCTCCAAGGGGTAAAATATTATCTTCAATTTTTCTTCAGAAAAGGGGGGTGGTAATGTAGTAGGCCAAAATGTTCACCACATTAACTGTACCTATAAATGTAATTCTATAGGTATATAAATTATATGAAAAAACAAAAACAGGTCAAAATGGGTAAATAGTACCAATTGTTTTGTTTTTTATCATCCCCACCCCTAACCTTTTTTGTGAGGAATATTCTCAACCTATTTACCCTTGAGTACCTATATCTATCCTCTTCATTGAATCAGAGTTCTTCGTTTCATCGTTCCAAAATCCAGATTTGGGGGAGATAGGAGTAATATGGACACACTAAGTGCAGATTAATCCCACCAACCGATTTTTTGAAATTTTTGTTATCTAGTTATTGGGGTATCTAAGGAAAACCTTTAACTTCCCTCTTCCAGTTTTTTAGACATTTTGATTGATAATGCTTTTCACAATTCACAGTTTTCTAGACGCTTCCAAAATCACTCATTCAAAATGTATCGGGGTAAAATGGACACTAGTACAAATTCATTTAAAATAAAGAATAAAATTTAAAAATAATTAGTATTCTTCAACAGATATTTAATAATTAATTGTTAACACACAATTCACATTTGAAAAATAATTTATCCTGCCCTGACACACATTCTTCATGAGCCCACTCTTCACACTGAGTGCCTTGGATTCACTGTTCTCCAGGCTGTGAGGCAGAAAAAAGCTGACAGCAATACAAACACGATGCATCTGCTGGGGTTGTTTTTTTTTTTTTTTTTAATAGATGAGCTGGAATTTTTGGTTAGGCATCTTTAAACTAAAACATACAGAAAAATATTGTAAGTTAGGTGTCCATTTTACCCATGTCCATTTTACCCCAATTGAGGTAAATTGAAAAAAACGCTAATAAAATTGTTTGTTTCAACGAAAAAGTGACGATTTACACCTTTTAATTAAATCAACACTACCCTCTTCTAATCGTAATAGTCAATTTATAAAAATAAATATTACTTACTCGATTTATTCTCATCTGAAAATTCACAAAAGTTACATCAAACATTTCTGAAAACATTATCGCGTCATATTTAGAAACTTAAACCAAAGAATCAAACCAAATTCAGAAAATAAGCTCCTAGAGTATAAATAAAGTTAATTAATCCATCATCCGCCATGGAGCGCCAATAGCCGATTCAATAAGGCCAGTGTTCATTTTACCCCAAGTGTCCATATTACCCGCATCTCCCCGACAATAGTAAGTTGAAAAACATATTTACAAGCTTTTTTCACTCAGTATTCGGTTTAGGCTAATAACGTTTTTTTGTCTAATTAATGAATGCGAAAACCACCAAAAGATGTACCCATTGGCCGCTATACGGTTTGCTTTGCGTTCACTAGTATTTGGGAGCCGAGGACTGGGGAGTGGACGTAACGTTGAACTAATGTGTAAATGCAAGCAATTAGATGAGCTAAAACGCAGCAATTTACGAGGAAAATTTCCGTCCACCCTCCTTACGAAGACGATCCTCGTCAGTCATGATAGCACACGTCATTGGGCTATCAAGTACAGAGTGTGAAGAGAATTTTTTTAAATTTTTCAAGTGTAGCCTTATTACAATCATCGAGAGCGTAGCAAGTGCAGTAATTGCTATGCATGACAGCGCACGATTTAGTCGACGACTATCATATATCAAGTGCAATCTGATATCGGGTACCTAGGTATTTACACAGTTTCTCTACGCTGTTCAAACTTTGCTTTTCCAGTTGTAGGTATAATTGGACTTACTGCTGGTAGTGAACAATGAACCATAGCCTGCACCGTGGTTCAACCTCGGAAATAAATTTAGGTTAATTTGAAATTTTTAGTCAATTTATTTGTTCTTGGGAGACTGCACTTTGAAGTGCCTTTACTTTTCCAATTAATTTTTACGGATACCGGTCGTTGTTTTTCTGTTCGTTTCATACTTTAATGATGATTTGTGACGAGCAAAAGCAAAACAAATTCTACGGCCAGGACTATATGGTAATGGAGGTCAATGTTTTGTCTTACATATACGAACTTATTCTTGGTTTTACATCAACGCTGTTAGCCTTGGTCTTGGATTTTATTGAGCAATGCATTCGTCTTGGTCTTGTTTTTACACAGTCAGTTTGTGTTTTGTGCGCTCAAGTCTTGGTATTGGTATCGGTTTTGTTTACAATATTTTCACCATTAATTATTGAAAGGTAAATTGAGCTTATCATTTATTTCTCTCCAAAGCATACAAATTTCTCAACTAAACACCACAAAATGATCAATTGAGGAGAGTGAAAAAAGTTGAACCTGGGTGGTACGCGAAGTCGTTGTCTCTGCACTGGGGTGGGGTCACGAGCAAAAAAAGTTGGGAACCACGATGCAACGTTAATTTAATTAGTTCCTCAATCTTTTGATTTTATCACTTTTGGAGTCGTCTCGTGCTTTCAAACTCTTATTGATCGTAAGATCAGAATGATTTCTCAGTCGAGACTGCAGGTTCGAAGAGAACCAAAATATTTCCTCTTTAATAGTTTGTATCCTGAAGTCGTGAATCCTGTTATATCAGTATATGCACTTACCGTAGGTAATTGTTATTTAGGCCTCATTTTCGCAAAGGTCGATGATATATTTATATTTAAGCCCGAGTTGTTAGCATTGCCCCGGAGGGGAATCTTTTCAGGCAGCTTAGAGCAGAATTCCACCACCAGCTTGTCCTTGATAACCATATTTTGATGTGACGCTGTAAATATAAAAATAAATAATCGTGAAGAAAACATCCAAAAGTATTTTGTCTAACGGTGCGAGTTTATTTATTGTGTAAAAACGAGAAAAATGATTTGGTCACGAATTGGCGATAATCTAGCGACAAATAACTATTTATAAATATATATATATATATATAGGTATATATAAGCACTTATAATGAAAGAAATAATCAATATTCCAAACTGTAACCTTTCAAGTTTACGATTAGTTAGTTACCTAAGCATCCTTCCAGCTTTATTGCTATTGATAATGTAGAATAAAAAGATGTACTGCATTCGTACCTACATACATAACCTACTATAGTCCCTCTCCCCTCTTTATCTAGTATAGGCCTAGCCTTTTTCCTTTCTTTTTTCCTTCTTTTTTATTTTTTATTTTTATTTTTTCAAGTGGTTACAGTTTATTGTAATCGTACTCGTACATAACACCTTTTTAACAATATCGAAAATGTTACCGCCTTTCTTTTGACAATGATAATAAAACATTTAAAAAAAAAAAAAAAAAAAGTATACAGAGAGGAAAAAATTTAAGAAGTACCGTGCCTAATGATTTGTCAATAGGTAGCTTGTATCTGTTAACAATTGTACTACAGTTTGCAGCCACCACCAAGTGTGGAACGTTTCTTCTTGGCGGGGGTAAATAATTCACGTCAATTTCATACTTGTCATCCAGCCCCATCGTAAATGCCAAACTAGTTGCCCTAAAGTCCGTTTCTAAACCGCATTCTGCTTCGTCTAACCACATTTCCATATTTTCGAGTGTTTGCGGAATTTCCGTGTGGATTTGTCAGGCTAGGATCGTAGTGATGCGACAAATGTACGAAAAAAAAAACACAAAAAACACAAAAAACACAAAAAACACAAAAATCTGGCTATTTAATGGGGTAGTTTTTGGTGAAAATGCGTTAAATTGTTCGTGTAATTATTTTATTTAAAAAAAAAAAAAAAAAAAAAAAACCTTTTGAATATGATAGCGAAAAAAATCGATTTCATAAATTCCATACAACGTACAGCTTGTGGTTCGTACACCATATTTAATATTGCTACTGATCATCTTGAAAACCCTCTACCGATATCAAAATTGACATTTGGGACTGGGATTCGGACTGTTTTTCATGTCATTCGGTTTTGAAAGTTTGTCTTAAAAACCTGTTTTTGTTGCTGTTAAATTATTTATTCACAATTCTACGTGAATATGCTCATCATGAATAAGAAACATGAGATCCTCCAGTTTCCACACTTCGTTTGCACTGTAGAATATTGAGTAAAATGAAATTTCTAAAAAAAATATGCTGCACTAACTGAGTTAAGAGAGCCAAACTGAAACTAGAACACGAAGGCCCACTTTCTCAACTTTCAGCTAAACTATCTAGCAGAAAATGTTAATTACCACTACTAGATACCTAATGAATGACACCATTTTCTCATAATAGTGTTAATTGGCAGCTGGTTATCTTTCAAATTAATTAACTCTTCCAGTGATTTTTTTATTCTGGACAACAAATTCAGTAATATCATTCATTCTCTCCTTCCATTGATTAAATGCGGGACTGTGTTTTGTAGGATAATATTATCTAAGTGTTAATCAAATTGTTGAAAATATCCAATGTCTTTGTGGTCTGTGAGCTTTTTTGCTTTTATTTTTTTTTATTTTTTTTTGTTTGTTTGTTTGTTTGTTTGTTTCAAATTTAAGTAAAATTTGATGCTTGAGACCAAAAACAATATTCCATTTTATTTATCCTTACAAACCAACCAGAAACAGTGTCATTAGCGGATGAAAGAAATTAAGCTTGGAGATTGATTTTCAATGATAAATGGAATGGAATATAAATCCTAAATTTTAGCAATTACTTTTTTTAAAGTACGAGGGAGAACAAATCAAACAACATTTGAAATCTTTCGTTGATGTCGGTGTTTCCAGTACTGTACTTTTTAGTGATGAAATAGAATGAGGTACGTATATGTACATTTATGTTGCAGTCAATAGTGAAAATCAGGTTTTTACGAAAATTCCTTGGCAAAAGGAAAAAACCCGGAAAAAAGACTTGATGTCCTCCATTCCACGGCAAAATTATTCAGAAATGTTAATTTTTTCGGGAATTAGAGAATTATAAAATAAACGTTTTTGAGTGGTTTTGGTTGACTTATTCACAAAAATTATTGGGAAAAAACGAAAATAATTGCAAATACACTCGTTTTTTATAGTTATTATTTTTTGACTGAAAATCTTCAAGAGATTATCAATAATTACTGAAAAATTTTAGTCAGTTTCGTAAATATGTAAGGAAAAACGAAAATATCTGGGAAACGTACCTTAAGCAAATTTAAATGCCTAATCAAAAACCTATTAAATAATGGAAAATGCAATTATTTGCAAAACTGTCCACTTCCAACTACACCTTAAGGTATAAAATAAATTTATTTTCTGAAAACAATAAAAATTATTCACCCCATCTAATCATCCACGAATACTTAAAGACTAAAACAGTCAATTTCGTGAATTATTTACTTACCCTAATTAACTAAATTATTTAAGTTAAATAGGATAGTTCGGCCACTCGGCCAATTAATTACATTTGCCAGATTTTACGTATTTACCTATAAAAATAATAAATTTTGGCGTTATTGATATGAACTGATTATTGATTTTAACTGAATTAATTTTAGGAAAAACCGTTAGTTAATTCAAAAAATGACCAGAAACCAGAAAAATTTACATTTCTGACTGAAATTAGTCAGGCATATAGACAAAATCGGGACGTCAAGTTTTTTTGCCGGCGTTTTTCCTTCTGACTGAAAATTTGCGAATATAATTGATTTTTGATGGTATATTAATTTACAGGTAATGTAGTGGACTTTTTTCTTAATAACTGGTAAAGTGGCGTATTTTTTGCAATCTGACCGACTATCCCTCACATTACTTCCCCCTTTTTCTCAGGAAAAAATGACAATAATGTTTTTCCCTTTGGAGGTTTATTGTATAGAGAGGCGAAATATATAAAATCGAATACTCGCTGCCTCTCAAGTTGATACTCCCCTTTCAAGCCACTAAAATGTTTTAAATCATACTTCACAGTTTTTTTCGTGATTTCCTCGTTAAAATGTCAATCCTTAAAAAAATTTTATGATTAATAAAAACTTTTTTCGTAAAATTTTCTACAAATTAAGTCATTTACACATTTTTTATAGGTGCTATAGTTTTGGAGTTGAAAGCTGTCAAATATACTTTTTCGTACAAAGTTTTGTTTGTAGGGGGCTGTAAAAGGAATTAAAATCAACTTGAGGGGTGGAAACGTTCATGTTCCATGATTTCCTCTATCCCACACATAAACTCAGCGTAGGTAATAGTTTTCCCAAATTTTTTGGAAAAAAAATTTTTTACAACTCATACACCAATAAGAGATTTTTATTAAATCGATTTTGATTAGCGAAATAGGAGATTTTCAAAACAGTTCGGAACATCAAAAATGGTTTTCATTTCTTTACCAAGTGTAGAAACAGTGTAGAAATGAGTTTTTTCTCAACTTTTTGTTATTTATTTCTTCACAGCACTGTTCACACGTACGCAAGTTGCAAAATGTCACAATGAAAAAAGGCCATTTCACATAGTGATGCTTACACAAACAACCAAGTTCGCTTCTCGATAATATTTAATTATATTTAAAATTCTATTCATGAATGAAGTTTACACGTTTAATCGAATAAATAATAACCTTTTTTTGATGGATTTGTTGAAAAAAATATCAGGGCCAATATTAAATGCTAAAGCATTTTAAGCATGAGCACGTGCTGAGCAAATGCCCGAGCATACTCAGCATTTGCTCATCGATAATAAATGTTCGAGCATTTACCATCGCTGGTGAACAGTGTTACTATGAAGATGTGACTTCTGTTGTCTCCTATATATCTAGGCTAATCCGGTACCAGTGATGAAAATATAGTTTTTTGTCACTGCAAGCCGGCACAATTACTAAAACTTGTTTGTGAGAAATTTAATGCAGATTATTACTTGTAGCAGGTTTATTTTTATGCAATGTGTAGTTAGCCACGTTTACTGCAAAATCAGCCGCAATGCATTAAATGAACGCGAAAAACGTATTGTAGAAGTTGGTGACGAGGGGTTATATTTCCACAATTACCGCAACAACAAGTAAGTTTCAAAGGTACTTTTCGAAATGAAAAACTCTCAACTACAATATTGGTTTCACTATTTCAACCCTTTTCTTCATTCAAGTTGGCCGTACACCTATGCACTAAATGGGTTTTCTGCAAAATAATTGCCAATACTGTCCCTCTCTTAAAATTTTGTAACGTTGTCTAATATTTTTTTCAATAAAATGCGTTAAATTGTTCGTTTGCTCAATTTTAGGAACCCCTCTTTTTTTCTTTTTTCTTTTTTTTTTTTATCAAAATGAAATGAAAAAAAAAATTTTTGCTCCTACTCGGTGGCATTGAATTAAATAATGTAGCTTGAAGTTCATGCACCGCGCCTAATTGTAAGTAGGCATTTTTTATCTTTTTATTTTTTGCGAAACTTACCCATTCTATATCGTTTTTTCCCTTTTTTTTTTCTCTCCCAACTTAAGTATAAAAGTATTGTTAGCCTCTTCACTTTTTCACGGTTCGTTATCGATACCCATATTAAATAAATGCAAATACCGTTAGGCAATTTGTCTCTTTTACGATTGTATTTAATTTTTTTTTTTTTCCTTTCACTAGCCCTCATCGCTCTCGGTTATATCTTTCGTGGAAAGACGAGTGAAAGGGAGAGGAAAGGCGAGAGAAAGTGGAAAAACACGGCGAGAAAAGAAAATTTTTGGAGCTTAAGGTTCAATTTGTGGGCAGCGCACAGTTCGTTTTCGTTTTCAATTATTTTTCTATGATGGAATAGCTTTTTTTTCTCCTTCATTTTCGGACTGGAACACCTGTGCCGTTTTTTTGGCTCTTTATTTCTTACATTGACGAAATTCTAATTTTTCAGGCTTGAACTATTTTGTGAATGGTTGAATAAGCAACGTGTTCTATATCCTTCCAACTTTTAATCCCCTCACCTTTTTCCCTTATTCTGTGCAATGGAGCCCAAAACGAGGTGCTGGAAAAATCACCGACGTGAGAATTGAAATTGGCATAAAATAGCCACTTAATAAAGCATTTTGAATGTAGAGATAAAAGATACTTACGCGAAGAAATATGGAGTTTACAGATAAAAATTGAGTACAAGATACTGGTTACCTATATCATAAAAAAATTGAAATTTAAAAATGCCGTGCATATAGTAAAACTAAACCCTCAAAGAAAAAATATGTTCTAATCAAAATAAATATCAAATTGACGCGTTATGAATTTATTAGAAAGAAAAAGAGTTGAATCAGGAATAGGATATAGAGACAAAATTATGGAAAAAATAAGGATTACGTGGGCAAGAATGGCTGAAAATTCAACAGTTAATGTGCGAAAGTCCAACAAAGAGCATTGCACTAACAGTCAAAAAGAAAAAAGTAAATCAAAGATTGTCAATTCTTAGACATATAATTTATTTCTACGCCTAAGAAACCAAATTAAGGGAATTTTTTAACAAATCTAATAAACAGAGGTTATTACTCATTGAAATAAATATGTCAACTCCTTTTATTAACAGAATTTTATCGATAATTAAATAACCAGGGAGATGTGAAATGTTTTAAACAACTTTTTTTCACGCTAACATTGCCCCACTTGTGTACCTATATGTAAACAGTGCTGTAAAGAAATTAAAAAAAAAAAAGTTGAGAAAAACTCCATTTGTACACCAATGAAGAAATAAAAAAAATTTTAGTCGGTCTAAATTAATTTGGAAATGTCAAACTTTGCTAATCAAAATCGATTCAATAATATGCTCTTCTTGGTGTATAAGTTGAGAAATAATATATCACATACCAAGGTTCAGAAGTGAGCGATTACAAGTGAAGGAGTTTGCAAAATGAGCGCAATGAGTGAGCAATTCCCGAGTCATGTAAACTCACTTTTAAATCTTGTTGAAGAAGATATTTTATATAATTAATGATCAGAAAGCAACCAAACGTTAAAATTCTATCATAATAATGAGTGGTTCTTAAAAATTATACAAAACGGAATAAAATATCAACCTCCTCATTACGGCAGATTTAACGTTTCATTTAGAAAATATAACCTCTATCTCGATGTAAATTGAACATATGCTTCCATATAAAAAGATGTTCCACGTTTTTACATGGAGGTGAGTTCACTTTATATCTGGATTATATTCATCAATGATATGAGATACTTTTCACTCGAGGAATACCAGCGTGAACATTGCCTTTTTTGTCATACCTAATTATTATATAAAAATATGTTTTTTAAAGAATCACTGTCGCCACTATCATGTCTATTTTTGAGATAAATTTCATCTCAAACCATTCTTTATTGGAATAGAAATGAGGAATGGGTAAAAACATATATCAGTTTATTTATAACTGATATCGATTTTTTGATTTTTTAAATTAAATGCACAGAACAGTCACAGAACTATAAAGGAATCCGTACTTGGGTCGAATTAAATACCTACTTGACGTTTGAAAGAACTTGTCCAGATCCAAAACTTGAAGTGTAAGCACTTTTTCAGCTCATGAAAACTTTTGCGTATTGATGAGGGCCTTTTTTCAATAAATTCTTTGCAATAACGCTTTCGAAATTTTTCCTATTGAACGAAAAATTAAAATAAGCTAGGATACCGACTTTGGGAGAATTAGTCGATTATCAACCATACAGAACGAAACAAAATTATCAAAGACAAAAAATAGGTAGGCTACTTAGGAAAATCTACATCTGTGAGATTACCGTATACGTCTTTATAGTGTCTCTTTGTTTTTTCTGTTTTCGCATGCATAAATACTTGTAAAGGCGTGAAGTAATTTTTTTTATTTCACTCCAATAGTAAATGGTTCTGAAATATACTTCAGTTGTCGAAGCTGGAAATTTTTATTTTAGAAGGAAAGAAACGAGCAAAAAAAGGAAAAAAGCTCGAGAAAAACGATACGGGCTATCTTTTTAAATGTGTGAATGTTTAGCAGCCTTTTTACATTTAATTTTGTTCTTTTTTCTTCAATTTTTTAAACATTCGCAAATAAGGAGAAATAAAAAGGAGAGAAAGAAAAAAAAATAAGTGGAAAAGAAAAAAGCTAAGAAAAAATAAAAAAGAATGCGGGTTTTTAGGAGTGCTTTGATAAAAAAAAAAAAAAAAAAAAAGTGGTTTCCCATATCGTTACAATAGACCGTTAGACATGAGCCATCCTCGTGTTATTGTCTCCATTCATTGTAAATTTACAATGTGGTATACTACTGTGAAACTACCCTTTCGTGGAGTATTTTATTTTATGTACTGCATCATATATAAATATCTTATTTTTCGTTTTTTGCTAATCGCAGATGGTATTTTTTTTCATTATTATTTACTTTTTTATTTATTTTTTTATTTATTTATTTTTTACTCGAGAAGTTCCAAGTTTTTCATAAGTTTATACGTTTTTCTCCTCACCATTTTTCTGATCCACGTATAAGATTAAAATATGATACGAGTTTGATTTCGTATTTTTGATTAGGAAAGAAAAAATAAATAAAAAAAATACGGGTGGTTCTCTTTTGAAAAACGTAAAATGTCGCGATAAAAAACGATGTGTGGATAACCCTTTAATTTTTATTTCGCAGTCAAGTTGTAACTGGTGAATATGAAGAGGGTGGGTTTATTCCTATCCTTTCAAACCTCTAATTTCATCGTTTTGTGATTTTCTTCTGTGAAAGGTCTAGCAATTAAGAGCTAGAAAAAATTATTTTTACTCAGTTAAAAATTTACGAATTCATTGTGGGCCAGTTGAGAGTCCGCATCGCATTTTACCCTTCACCGATTACTGGGGTTACTTTTGCTGAAAGAAATACCTAATTCATTAGTAGTGTAAGCCCTCATGGTTCTATAGCTCTAACCACCTTCCAAAAAGTAACGTTGAAGTGTTGGTGTTTTTGTAATATTTTACAAAATTATTTATCTTATGGCCAATTCACAAATTTTTACACAGTTTGCTTGCAAACGAGGTATTAAAATTGACCTCAGAAAAGAATTAGGGGTGGGGATGATGAAAATTATCCGTTTCACGAGAAAAGAAAACGATAAACGATTGGTACCATTCTTTAATTTTGACGTAATGTGTGTGTGTGTGTGTGTGTGTGTGTGTGTGAGTATTGACCAAAATTTTGTGTTCACAGTTTTGAGAAAACTATGGGGTTGATAGGGCTGAAATTTCTACAAAAGATAGGTCTCATATTGGAGCAGATCGGAAAGAAGTTTTTTGCCTATCGGTTAGTTAGTTTCTGAGAAAACTGAAAAAAAAAATTCCTGGAAAAATCTTTTCTCTGGGACTGAGAAAATGACGAAAGAGATCGGGCTGAAATTTTCACAATAAACTTTCCTTATGTTGCTGCAAGTTTTTTATAAGTTTGGTGCCTATTAATTCTGTAGTTTCCATCAAAACTTGAAAAGAAAAATTTCTGAAAAAAATTTTGAGTTCACATTTTTGAAAAAACTAACAAAGAGATATGGCTGAAATTTTCTTGAAAGATAGCTATTATATGGGAGCAGGTCTGAAAGAAGTTTGGTGCTTATCAGTTTATTAGTTCTTGAAAAAACTGTATATAAAAAATCTCTGGAAAAACCGTTTTTAGCGATGAAACATTGATAGGTCAATATTTTTGTTAAAGATATGGATATCTATCCGTAGTTTTTTGTAATTTCTTAGCCAGAAACTAGCAATGAAATATCGATATATCAATAACTATCCACATAATTATCAAATTACATAGTTATAAATATCGTTCACTGTCGATATAAATATATATTACTATCAATACCATTTTATAATTTTTCTAAGTAAGATGACTCTTCTCTGTCTCTGTCTGTCTATGTCTCTCTGTCTCTCACTCTGCCTCTCACTCTTTCTCTCTCTCTTTCTGTCTCACTCTGTCTCTCTCTGTCTCTGTCTCTGTCTCTCTCTCTCTCTTTCTCTTTCATCTGGCAACACGGACTAGCAGTATACCCTCTACCATAAGTCCTTTGTTTAATCATTTCAGTCGTTGTTTTATATTGTACATGTGTTTATGGCGATATTAGCTTAATATTTTTTTCTCAAGAACCCAGTGAAAATCAATGAAAAATTAAAAAACAAATTAAGGTACATGATTCATGTAATCCTTTATTTTATATTTGGGCTTAAAATAAAATACAATGGGGTTGTGGAATATGTAATATAAACTTCCAGGAATGTTTCATTACAGTAGCAACCATATTGCTTTTAAATTCAGATTGTAGCGTGCGGGAATTATTTCCTACTTTCCATTATTTTCCTTTATTATTTTCTGTTATTATCCTTTCCTTCATTCTCGTTTTCTTATGTTAAATTTAGACAAAGCTACCTACTGTTGGCTAGCAATCGCCTTGCTGGCCACCATTCTTTTTGTTGTTAAGCTGCTGACTTTTGTCCCCTTTGCTTTTCACTTTTGATTTTTACATTAAACTGTCATCATGTTCTTCTTTTCGTGAGTGGCTACACACTCACTTAAGAATGAATTTCTTTCTTATTCTGGATTCAAATTCATGAAGCCTGGCCTTCAGAATGCGGTTAAAGCGGCGATTGCTATTCCAACAAATTTAAGTCAGCACCTCCGTCTAAATTCTGGTAAAATTTATATCGTTTGTATTTTTCCTTTTAAATTCTTAAATGTTCTCTTGTTTAATATTTTTCCCGCCTAAGCATTGTCCGCGCACTAAAGTTGTTCATGTGAATCTCGATTATATGGATAAATATTAGAATGTTCTAAATTTCTTAAAACCTCATCGAAGTGGAGTGTGTTTGGAGATTTTATGAGCGCCTGGTTCCCCTTTTTTCGGCAATTCCATTTTACGGTGAAATAAAGCTTGTGTCACAAAAATCTGCATTTCTTGATCTGTTACTTGGAACAGTGCTTCCACTGTGTGTGCGCTTTTATTTAGGCTTTCGCACACCACAAGATAACTCCAGGTGTGACGGTTACTGGAAAAAAGATAATAAAATTTGCCAGCTTCCAACATAGGTGTCAAACTTTAATTTTGGACTTTGGCTGAAAACATAATACACCGAGGTTGTGGAATATATAATATGAATATTCAGTAATATTTTATTATAATGGCAACTATACTGCTTTTTAATTTGAAGAATTCCAAGTGTGGCAGCTATTGGAAAATAAATGATATAATTTGCCAATTTCTAACCCATTTATCCAAAATTGATAATCAAGTATTAACTTAATCAATAAAATGTAACTTTCTCCACTTCAAGTAATTAATTTTTCATAATTATATTATGTTATCTTTGTCAATGTTCCATTTTTAATATTTTTAATAAATAATTTTCCTAGATTTACTCAGTGATTTAAGATTATGGTAATTGGGGTTGGTTATTGGCAACAAGTTCATTTTAAGTGTCGGTAATTGGTAAATTGGCATTTTCTACTCTTATTTTTAAATAGTCCTTTTCTCCTCTTCTCTTCGATATTTCATTTTCATCACCTAATTGGTTCACTCCTTATTTATTTACTGTGTAGTACTCCCCTGTACCTACTCTTCAAAACCAACTTTCGTACATGAATCTAATGTTTAACACACGACTCTAATTTTAACACTAACGTTACCTCAATAGCCTAATGTAATGTTTTAAAGGGCAGTTGCTTTTATTGTGACGAATCCATTGTCTAATTCGCCATTTTGAGAACAGATTCAATGAAAAATGTGAAATGAGGCTTACCTAGAATTGATTAGAGTGAACATTAGTCCCTTTCGAGCCCAATTAACGGCCTTTTTTCCACAGTTCAGTCGGATACCTAATCGAGTTTCTAATGTAATAATAATTACTTTTGTTTTAATTATTCCAGAAATATGTTTTGAAAATTATGAATTTTTTCTTCGGTACCTATGTAGGGAAAATTCACTGTTTAATGTTTATTTTATTAGAGAAAAAGAATGGGAGGAGAGGTGGCCAGCAACATAGTAAGGGGATGGTGCTTAATCGAATTAAATGACCAAAAAAACAGTGAACCTGTTCAGAAGTGGCCCAAATACAAGTGCTTTTGTCTTCTTAATGCAATAGAAAAATGAAATAAACGTTCAAAGTTACATTACTTTACAGTCACATAAGTACTGCAACTGGGTGGGTCTGTGATTTTTCTCATGTTATATTCATGAGCTGAAATGATGAGTATATACTCGATAATGATTAAAGAAAAAAAATTCACAACTTCTGATTAAAATCTAAATTTATGTTCTTATATCATAACAAGATGAGCTGAAGTCAAAATTCAGTGTGATGTTACTTCAAACAGATATGCATTTCCTAGATCCTTAAATCTAAAAGAAAAAAATTATTTGATATATAAATATAATTGTCGTCCAAACGATCTGGCAGAAACTATATTCACTTGTTATGAATGATTTCGTTTTTGAATATTCTTTTGAAAATTTTCTAGTCTAATGCAGTGCTCCTCAGTATATATTCCAGGTGTCGCGCAAATTTTGGATATTTTGTAAGGAAATTAGTAAAATTTGTTTCCATGGCAAGTTCGACCTCATATTGATTGAATTATCTTCATAAAGGGTTATGACTGTTACGAGCGTCTTTTTTGCATTGCATTTAGCAGCTAGGTATTAATTAAGGCGCGATGGGCTGCAATGTGAAGCGAGAGTTTCTTCATAATTGTAGCCTTTTCCAGGAGAGAGGGTGGCATTCTGGAAATTTTCAAAATCGAAGCCAAAATTTATTCTAGAATTCTTATCAATGAAAAGAGATAAAAGATAATTTAATTATTTTTTACAAGTTTGTTGATAATATTTTTAATTATTATTTTTTGAAGCACCTTTATTTAGCTTACATTGAGATTTTAATATTTCAAGATTTTGAATAATAAATGAATTAGCAAAGTAGATTTTCTACTGAAGTGATGCTGCGTTAGAGTTTTCTAGTTTTTTTCTTCGTTTTTTCTCTATTCAATGAAAAAACAAATTGCATTTAATTTTGTTGACAAGATCAAGTTGTTTTACTCGTCGAAACGATTTTTAGACTAGCTGCTTGCAACTTTGTCAAGTATCTACTTCTAAACAACTACTTGAAACGTTTGCCTGGCACTATTGAGGTAATAATCCTCCATATCTTTAATTGTTATTTTCCAATTTACTTTTGGTGTACGAGAAAAATTGATCTGATTTTGTGGTAAATATCTCTTCCAAAAAAACAAAAATTTCAAACTTTTATACCAAACATTCGTCTTTCCATTTCTCTTTTTGGACATTAATCAAAATTTTCATCCAAAAATGCATTCAAAATTGATTTTGAACCAAATACTCTTCGTTTTAATAATTTCTTATGGATAAAAATTAGAAGATATTCTTCCCACATAAATCTATATCGTCAGTTTAGAAGACTCATCGAGTTTGACTCTTTAAACCTTTGACCTAACTGAGGGGAACTTTTAAGCCAGATGCTATTTCAATTTTTAAACATTGTCAACAACCAATACTATTGCAAAATAACACCATCTCTGGTGTGATTTTTCATCTTTATTTTTCCAATATAGGTTTTGAATAAGACCATCTCACTCTTTATTCTAGAAAGAAATGACAGGTTTATTTCCTCTTAAATATTTATGACTTTATCCATTTTTTTCCAATATATTGGGCTAAAGCTAAAGGAAAAAAATGTTTCTCTTTTTGAAATTTATGAAAACACAAGCTTCTAGTTTCTTCTAGAAAATAGGCTGTGGTCTAATGAAGCACTATTTCTATTGTTAGGGCTCACTTTGGGATTAGCCACCATTATAAAAGCTACTGTTTGATCAACAATTACTTACTTCACTTCTGTAGTTACACTCGAGTCAAGCAGTAACATGTTTTATTTGGTTTGTTAAATTATGCCTGAAACAAGTGCTGTTTTAAATGTATACCTGGGCCATAAAATCATTAACTGAAATTTTTTGTGAAATGTTTTCGAAATTTATATTTTTAGGATAAATCGAAATGTACTGGTAACCATTTTTGGAATTTATTATTTTTCGACGACTTCCTCCTATTTCTTAACGAAAAAATTGAAAATTTCAATGATTTTAAAATTAAAAAATTTATCAGAGAAAATTAAAAATCAAAATCAAGTGTTTTTCTTGTGAATAATTCCAAAAAAATTCACAAACCAAAATTTAAAAGCTTATTGGCTTATTTTTGGACCAAAATTCAAAAATTTTAGATTCAAAAAATTGTGTTTGTGATATCTTGGATAATCCAAATCGCAACCAGAGAGTCCGATATTCAATCATTAAGAATCTAAAAAAGTAACCAACATCGCCGCATGAGGAATATTCCAGGTGGTTCCACAGCGAGGGATTGATTAATTCTTGTCGGTAAATTTTTGGGTTTATCGAGGCAAGACATCTTCACAGATATGCGGATTTTTATTAAACCAACATCGAATATCATAAAAGAAACAATTTTTTTTATATTTTGGATAAAAATCATGACCAGTATAGAGGTAAGCATTGTAAACAACTTGAATTGAATTAATATTAAATTATGGATTGTTCTATTGAAAGTATGATTTTCTTTTTCCTAATTTGTTAAAACTCTCAAATGGTTGACTCACCGACCAGGTGAATAATCGGTTGATGTTGTGTGAAAAATGAACAGGGAATGAGGTAGTATAAATATAACTTATATATGGAAATGATTGTGATGATTCGCAGGTCCAAACTGGAGGTTACTCTCCTAGTTCGGGAATTCTGGCTTATCCGGTTGCTCAAAACTTTTTATTTTTTTCTGGTTTAAAATTTTGATTTTTGGAATATTAGAAAAGATATGAAAAATATGGTAGGTTAAAGTTTTCTTTTTGAATGCAGCCACCCCTCCTGGGATACAACAATTCTCGCATTTTCAGCTAGATCACGACCACTCGCTAAACATAAGAAAAAAACATGAACGAATTATAAAATGTTCAGAATCTTAGGACTTATACCTCCTTGAATCATTCGAAATATTTGTCGTTTGATTTTTTTCTTTCTTATTATTTGATCATTTACTGGTGTTTGTGGTAAGTTAAAATTCTCGCATGTTTTGGAAGAATAAGAACGGTGAGTTTAATTTGGCCATCGATAATACAGTAGGAGAAATGTTATAAGTTAAGCACGACTAGATGCCGACCGAGACTCCAGTGTGGAAGGCCAGGAACCAGTACTTCCATGATCTCGGCCACAGTCTTACCAATAATTACATTAGTCAAATTTGAAGCTTCATTTTGAAATCTGTGTAAGTTGGTATATATTATGTTTGCACGAAATAAAATTTACTTTTGTAAAGGTATTGGTCAAATGTTGTGGTGCCAGCAGGTTGTTCATATAATTAGGTATGTACTTAATTGATATTGATCCAATCGAAATTATTCTTTCCAATGCGTAAGCGTATTATTTTTTCGAAATATTTCGACTATCGATTAATTTCTTCCTGGGTTGTAAGGAAGACAAAATACTATTAAAACTCTTCTCTTCGTGTCAGATATTTCTCCAATGTGAATTAACAGATAACTTATTATCTGGAAATTTTTTGTCGAAATTTCCCGAGCTTGCCATGAATTAACAAATAAATCGAAATGAAAAACGAAACAAAATGTGTATTTGAAAAATATAAATGAAGGAAATAAAAAAGAATAAAAAAAGGAAGAAGAAATCACTTTACAGCATACATTTACAAATGTTATCTTATACAAAAGTATAGAACGTTTAAAGACGTGAATTCGAATCACGGAATTATAAGGTAAATTTCCAGTCACGTAATCAACAAAACGCTAATTCCCGAAGACCCTAGAATTAGTAGATCTCATTCTCACGAAAATACGTGAAAATTAACGAAGGCAAACTCGACCCCCTCCCCTCACCCTTTTCACCAATCAAGTCTAATGGATGTAACGTTGAAACAAGCATTACAGGAGAGAGGATAACCTTGATAGAACTATTTGAGCTCATTTATTGTCAAAGGAGAAAGGAGATGGTTTTTTGGAGTTTTGGGTTATATGTTCTCCCACCCTCCCGCTCTATCTCTCTTTTGAGAAGCTAGATAGACCTCTGTAACATTTCTTTTTTTTTCCTCAAAATGTTAAGCTCTTATTATGGCTGTTATTTTTATAAGCTTTTATTCTACTCACTACTGCGATTTATAAAATATACCAATACTACTGCCAACCTTCTAAAACGAAATTATGTTTATTTCGCATGAAGTTAAAACCAAATAAATAAAATAAAAGCTTATCTTTTAAAAACTCGTTTTTAAATTAAATTTTTTTTTTTTTTAATTTCGAAGCAACTTAGTTGCGCACTAATGATTTTTACGATTTTCATTACACCTAGAACAACAAAATTTTTCAAAGCGTTGATTTTTCAGTTCCAATTAGGTAGTAAACCATGTTCATATGCTATCTTCTTGAATTTTTCATCTCCCAAAGAAGGAACCAGCTATTTTGATGATAAAATGATAGTAGGCTCAGACACTCCAACTGGACTATGATTGTTCTTTCATATATAATTAGCATTGAACCGAACTGCTTCGAAAACTTCGAGCGAACATTTTTCTCGAAAATTAGTTGTGTTGTAGTTGTAATTGTTGTTTTTGAAATTTTTTTATTTAAATTTGACAAAAGCGATCAATTTTATTGAAAGATTCTATTTTACCCACACCCATTTCCCCTTTCATATGACAATACGTAACATTGCTACTATAACGACAATAAATAGATTTTTTCTTGAATTGCACATTGGCCTGTACTGTATGCGCTATTTTTTCCATTTGTATTCCTTGCCTGTGTAACCTATATATGTATATATACCTATATGGACCAAAAAGTTTGTTTCAGTGATAAGAGATCTTTTTATATTCACAATAAAATGAAAACTTAGATCTAATTAGGGCTATCTCTTCATTAAATGCTCCACTGGGAAAGGACTTTGACAGGGAGGAGTAAAAGGTACCAAAAGTACCGAGTCCGGACATCTTTAAGGGGCCCGGAATGGCCTTAATTTAGAAATAAATTGTAATTTTTAAGTATAAACGGTGAAAAAGGGCGTCAGTACCTATCCATGATGACGTTTTTGGGAGTAAATTTTCCAAAGGTTTGAAGAAAACCACTAAAATACATGTTTTAAAACCCAAAACGTATCTAAAAAATTTATTTCGTGAGAAGAACGAGCAAAATTGTTTTCTGAATTTATAACCCCTTTCCAAAGACAAATCCTGCAGCTGGAGCTAGGAAAGACCCTTCAGTTTATTTCCCATGGGCCCGAAATTTCTCTCTAAGGCCCTGCCTTTGGGCTAATGACATGTGTACGCCCCTCGATTTGTCTTTTTTATTCATAATTTTTCATAGGATGATAAGCCGAAAAAAAAAAAAAAAACAATTAACCAACCAAACCAGGACATATTTTTCTCCAATTTAGTAATATCCGAAAAACTATATATCAGTCGATTGATTTGTTTGTTTATTTTAATTTTATTGTATTGGGAATTGTAGGAGTCTCAGTGAGCCCGTTGAAGAGGGGGAAGGACTAAACAATCAAGAGAATAATATGCTAAACCTAAGGTAGGAAACAATTTTCGTTTAAATATTTCATAGGCAGACGAATTTCAGATAAATGTGTTATTGAATGAAATTTTCAGTAAATATGATGTACGAGAGTATCGATTTAACGGAGGTAGCTTGCTACTAAAAATCTAACAAAATAAAATATCTCAATTTTCATTTTTCAAATTAGCTCATACTTCGAAAATGTTCGTCTCGGAAGTAATGAAAGCACTTTCCTGACACAGGGTCATCATGAACCCCTTTGGCAGCTATAATATTTATTGCTACAAAGTGAGGTGGATTTAAATCTTCAAAAAGATGCCCCAGAATTTTCGACTTCGAAACTTGGTAAATCTGCTATCAGGTTAAAGTAGGTCGGTTAAGGTTGTCGAAATCGCACCAATTTTAACTTTAGCTGCTCATAATTACAATATATTAGGTTAAAAACGAGTTTTAAAAAAATACGCTTTTAATGTATAATTTGAAATTTGTTTTGTTTGTTTAGAACGGATTTCGCGATGCAATTCTGTAAATATAAAAACGTAACACTCTTCAACTGTCCTAATATTTATAGAATAGCACCAAATCATAACTGATAACAACAAACTCGATAAAAACGATCCTAGTAGTCTGGTACCAAATTATGTCATATTACGTTATGTTAGTAAATGCAATAAAAGCGTATAAAAATAATATTTTTAGAATCCTCAACGATATATTTTCCAATTTTTATATCCTTACTTCTATTATATTTTTATTCACAGTATCTTCTCTTCAATATTGTCAAAATAACAGCTGATTTTATCAACAAACTCCAAGTGGTACAATTTAGGCTACTAGTTTCCTAAATCACACCTGTGATAATTTTTTCATTTTTATAGCTTATTTTATTGTTTTTGGTGGACATTTGATTTTATTTTTATTTTTTACCAAACTTTTAAGGATCTTTTCAATAAATATATTGCAATACCTATACTTGTCCAAATGTTTTGAAACACATAAGGACAAAAACTGGTATGATTTTGGAAACAGTGTTCACTTCCAACAAAACTTAAATTTTCCATCTTCAAACTACTATTTGAATTAAAATGTTCTGAAAACATGATAAAGAAGATTAAATTAATAATTTTGAAAGCTAAAACATTTTTTTTCAAACCTAAGCTTATTAAAACAACATGATTGAATTATTTCTCCTTGGGTATGGTTTTATTTTTAAGCTTATAAATAATTGGAAAATTAGTATATTAAGAAAATTTTTTGTTCTCTAGTGGTTATTTTGAATTTAATTTCATTATTCACCACATGGATCAGTAATTCACTCTGCAATTTTTTAAATATCAGCAGCGGTATGATTCAAGAAATGGTATGATTTTGGCAACCTTACCCTGTATGGTCGACTACACCACCAATGTTTCCTCATCAACCAGTGTTCAAAAAGATTAGTTCTTCTTCCTGTTTTTTTATTGTGTCATAAATGGGGGTGGAACAGTTAGTTGGTACCCTCAAAATACTGGAATTGTTACAGTGGGGTGAGAGAAACCAGTTTATTACAGCTATAATCAATCTATTCATCAACAGACTGCCTTTTGGAGTTGCTTTTCACACCTATAGTGAGTCATTATGCGTCAGAAGACTACATTTCGCGATTGATCGTTACAGTTTTGGTCTGCCCATATATCGATGGCCAACATTTTTTGGATTGCAAATGTAGCAGCTGCGGTAGGAATTTAAAGCCGATAAATTCGAATGTAGATCCAAATCTTTAACCATCATACTGCACATTCTGCCAACTCGTTCCCAATTAAGGTGCGGCTCGTAGGAAACTTATCTCTACTGTAGGTAACAATTTGATTCTCAGAGCTTCAGCGTTGGCCCTGACGAAAAATTTATCATATTCGACTTCTCCTGGGATGCTGTGCTCAGGTATTATCGACGCCATTCTGTTCCTCTACATTGTTACTGCTTTCTTCGCTGCACGTTGATACATCGTAGCATTCGGAATTTTTACGTTTTCGATTACTGGAGCAGGTACGCAGGCAGCAGCATTTGTTGTTGGCGCTGAAGGTGTGACCATCCTCGCCAGACTGATTACCATTTTCCTCTTTTTTGTGCTTTACTCGACGATTTTGAAACCATATTTTAACCTGCTTCTCGGATAGACGTAAATACGTGGCGATTTCGATGCGTCGTAGTCGCGAAAGGTACATACTGGTGGCGAACTCGCGTTCCAGCTCCAGCAGTTGGGTACTCGTGAAGGCGGTTCGTATTCTTTTGGAGCTGGGTGGCTCGAGATGCGCGTCCAGCGTTTTGGCTAACGTTTTGCTGGGACTGGTCGGCGAATCCGGCGTAACGTGTGAAGGTGACGATGTTCTTGGTGATTCGGATCGATCTGCAAGCAGAAAAATACCAGCGAGTTATATCGAAGATTCTTCTCGATGGTTGTTGTAAGTTAAAAAAAAAAAAAAAAACTCTAGCGCAGCGCAGCGGTGTTTCGCTCGAAAACTCAGTTCGCTCGATATTTATATCGATATTTTATGGCTAGTTTCAGGTTAAGAAATTACAAAAGCTATCGACAATTATCAATATCTTTAACAAAAATATCGATCTATCGATGTTTTATCTTAAAAAACCACTTTTCCAGAGATTGTTTCTTTCTAGTTTTTTCGAGAATTACGAAACCGATGAGCACCAAACTTCTTTCAGACCTGCTCCCATACGATAGCTATCTTTCGTAAAAATTTCAGCTCGATTAATTTGGTAGTTTCCTCAAAACCGTGAACACAACATTTTTTCAAAAAATTTTTCTTCTCCAGTTTTCTCGGAATATACTAATAGGCACCGAACTTCTAAAAAACTTGCACCAACATATAAGAAAAGTCTATTGTAAAAATTTCAGCTCGATCCTTTTTGTCTTCTTCTCAGAATCCCAGAAAAACGACTTTTCAAGGAATTTTTAGTTATCCAGTTTTCTCAGAAACTAATCAACCGATAGGCAAAAAACTTCTTTCAGACCGGGTCAAATATAAAAACAATTTCTCGTAAAAATTTTGACCCTGTCCACCAGCTATTTTTCTTAAAACCCTGAACACAAAATTTTAAGCCATACACACACACACACATATATATATATATATATATATATATACGTATATATACATAAAAAAATTTCGGTCAAAATGAAAAAATGGTATGAATAGTTTTCTTTTTTCATGAAACGGATAATTTTCATCATCCTCACTCCTGACCCTTTTGTAAAGTCAATTTTAATGTTCCGTTTCCAAGCAAACTGGATAAAAACTTATTTGGTCAACTATTGAAGAAATATAGAAATGGAGTAACACTCACAACAAGAACTGTGATCTTGAAGCTGTTTATTTTAAGAAACAGAAATACCTATAGCTTATTATTTACCTAATTAGGTACCAGTTTTGAGATTCGTAACATTTAGATTTTTTAAGCCTTATCATAATTTAAGAGTGTCTATGTATAATCTTTATATAAGACAGAAAAAAGGTTGAAAGCTTAAATTGAGGGGGAAGATATAATTGGCGAGGAATGAGATGAATTGAGGCACATTCGTCCAGAGGAACCCGAAACCCACAAAACATTCTCCAGTTTTAGGGAGAATCTCAAGTTGAAATTCCATACGAAAAAGTGTCCGAGTGCTGAGTGGCTTAGGATATGAGTGGTATTCATTTGCGAAAAATCTTATTTGTTTCTGACATCGTTCAAAATCCGTTTATACTAATCCGGTGAAGCATTTTTCCTTCTCGAACTTTTCTTTTTATAAAAATTAACCATATGCTCGTTTTTTTTTTTTTGCTTTTTTTATTTTATTTTATTTTATTTTATTTCATAACTTTATTATATTTCATCTTATTTTGAATTATATGATTTACCATACTTTATCATCTTAATTTATTTTTCATTTTTTCACGAAAAAATTCTTTTATATTTCACATTTTCTAATATTTTGTCAGTAGCTAACATATTTCATACAATTATAACATACCATTAACGCATATAAACTTACAGACAATTAATGTGACCATCAAAATTCATAATTCTTTCTCTCAAAACCTACTTTTTCTAGCGAGGCTTGCTGCGCTAGAGTTTTTTGTTTTATTCGAATATATATATATATTTTTTTTTTTGGCATTCACGAGGTAAGACCAAATGATCAGTACTTTTTGAGCCATCCTCGTATAGGCCTAAGCTGTATAAAATTACGAACTTTTGTTCGTCGTAATTTCGACTGAATTTAACTAACTACTTAAAAGCGAAGAAACTCGGGCATCGTTTTTTGCTTCTGTTCGCACGATCGAACTCATAACCCAAAGCAGGTAAAACTCCTACGAAACATAAGGAGAAAAAATTAACGAATTATCAAAATTAAAAGGAAAAAAAGAAAGTTTGAGAGTCTGTCCAAAGTTTGTTCCAGAAATTATAATCGCCCAAATTGAATCACGTGTATGGGTTTTTGCTCACATGGAACAACTAACGTATAACTTAACTCTGTTGAGAAAGTTAGAAAATGCCATTATTTATTGCAAAATACCGAAACAAGGTATAGAGGGTAGCATAAAAACGTCACTTCAATTAATACGCTTTTGTAGGTATCTCACGATATAGAATAGTGAAAAAATCGAGAACATTCGAAAATAGAATGTGACGTTTTTGTGTAAAAAGGAATAGCAACGAATTGCTTTCATATTGTTCGTGGTTGAAGGGGGAAAAAAAAAAGGTTTGCTGCAACAATCGAAGTTATTCGTAACGACAGATGAAATTCACCTGTTGCTTTTCATAAAAAAAATATACATTGTGAGTACATATTCGCAGCGAAGTAAGATTCCTAAATAATCTTCCATTATAACAATAAAATGAAGCGTAAATTGACCAAATTAAATGTTTCCCGATAGGTTTAATGTGTGCTTAACTATTTCGAATGAATAAAAAATTAAAGTTTGAAGGGTAAAAGTACTAAACAATGCAAAGTGAAGTGATGTTCTCAAACATTCATCAAGTGAATTACATCTTCTGCTCCCGCATCAGCCTAGGTACCTATTAGGTATTGCGCTGAAGCGATGATAATTTAATTCTCGCTGTAAGCCATCTTCACTTATTAGATTTAGCCTATATGAAATAAAACTTGTAACATTCAAATCATTGCGGGTAGAGAACCTATTTTGACAACTACAGTGAACAATGCATCGTACTCGTTCGTTTCTTTATGTATGACCGTATCTAACAGATCAGGTATATGGAGACACATTTTGCTGATGACTGACCCACAATCTGCAAGTCACAGATAGTCCTAAGATCCAACTTGAGGCTCATTCAGAACTAAGCTTACAATTATTTCTGATGTGTAAACATCTTAGTGCTCCGTCTAGTACTCCAGTAGGGGCTAAAACGAGAATTACAATCGTAACTCGTACATTTTAATATATTGTAACGGTTGGGATGTAGGTGTTGTGGGCATGTGCAAAGCCCACGTTCACAACCACACTATTATGTTAACACATCAATCCTTCATGAGTCCCCAATAGAACTCCCACTTTTTTTTCACCTGAATATACGTGTGGAATATCTTGTGAAAAAGATATTCTCACCAGAAGGTAATCAACAGGTATATTGCATGTTCTGCCACTTCATAAGTAAACATACGGGTAAGCCAAAACCTGGGCGAACATAGGTCCAGATGGTTTATTTACGGGCTTATACACACACACACACAGACACACATACGTAGTAATTATGTATGTTTGTGTGAAAGGGTTGGTACGTCATTTCTTATAGAGATAAGAAATGGTGGACCAGTTTGTGTATGGAATTGTGACATCATTGTCTTTGTTAGATTAGCCATGGTTTGGTACAAGTAACTACAATCAAACGTAATTGTGCATTTGTTTAACGTCATGAAGACAAATATTTGCCAGCCTTTTGGCGGTATCTTTTGTTGGGGTGTCCGAGCCCCTTTACCTCATACGAGTAATGTCTCCACAGTAGGTGAAATATTTGATAATATTTCACTGTTTCCAGTAGGTCTTATTTATTAACCCTGAAAATATTTAAAGCTGGGTAATCTCCGAAAATCGTAATAAAAAGCATCTTTCAGAGGTGTAACAAATAATAGGCTTGTTCCTGGCTTACACTCAAGTTGTAGCGGTGTCTTAGAGAAGAAATTTGGACCTTGGGGGAGAAAAAATTTATGGGCCCCTAAAACATTGAAAATTGCATCACCGTTTAGATGCAATATTTAGAATTTAACGTTTAAATGAATTTTAGAATACTGAGGAAGTCTATTACGCAAGCGGAGCTATCAAAAAAAGTTTTTTATGGGTTTTTCAGTAGATTTTTCATGAAAATCTGGGTACTTATTTTTCTGTTTTTGATTGTTTTTTTTTTTAGAATTCCGAGTCACTGAAAAAATCCCAGTACTAGGAGGAATACCCCTACCGCCCTCATTAGGGCGGAGTAGTAACGTTGAACTGTGGCTCTCAGACTGCGAATAGTGTCCACGCATTTTGTGTGTCACTCCTCTCATAAAACTCCACGTCTCTCAGTCAGTCAAATATAGCCCCCATATACCGATTTAAGATATAATCCTATGTCAAAATGAGTCATTTATGAAGTGAACGGGAGGGAAGACTTCCAGATTTTTACAAGATGTGAAGCTACTTACCCAGAACCTAGCTAGTAGGAGGGCTGGGCCAAAGTACTCGATGAAGTGCGAGATGCTTTCCGAGTTGAGTAGATGGTGAAACAATATTCGACTCGAATACGAATACTTTCAGTATTGTTGTATAGCTGCCTACTCTGGCAACCGTCAATTTTTTATTAATTTTCACTTTGATTGCGTTTACTATACCTACCTATAACGCACCAAAATGTGACGTAGTTCTTGTACGGACATATGGGGGCGTTAAAATCAGGTTTGATTTTTATCAGTCATTACTTATTCACATGCTTGCTTTTTCAACACAAGTTTAGTCTCGTTTTTACATCCATCGCTACGACGTCATGGTAGCCATGTGTTCCTCCTTGAAAAGTACCTTGTATTCCATCAGAGATGAGAATTAAAAAAAAAAATTTTTTTAATTATAAAAGCTTATCTTTTTACTTAGACACGATTTTAGCCTAAACTTATTTCACAATTCAACAATTATTTGTGATTTAAAGTTGATACGTCATTTTAGGCCACTTTTATTCGCATGATAAAACATGGAAATCATCAGGTTTTCTTTGGGGTACAACTTGAGTCTTGAATTCATCTAAAATAGCAGCTTTTTCTGACTTGACCATGACTCAACACATACGGTCCTCTAATATTCCAACTATACTTTGTTGTTATCAATGTATTGAAGACACTCACCAATCTATTCTTCATTAATTAATTATCATTATCAAATTGTTTCCTTGAAAAACGGACGTAGGGTACTATAGCAGCCTATACGCTATGATGGCTGTATGATAGACATAGAGTTCTGTCAGCGATGTGATAGTGATACAAATGGTCAGTAAAAATTATTTGCCAGTTTCGATCATCATGTTGCGTGAATTTTTCTGATTCCATAATTTTAGAAAACCCGTCAAAGTTGAGACTTGGCTCTGAATTTTTTACAAACGCGTGAAATTTTTCTTACGTTGACATAATTTTGAAAATTATAAAATTAAGTCATCTCATTTTGACTTCCAAAATAAAAACAGTCGCCTAATATCACGCTTATAGGACGATATCCACTGTATATTGAAGGCGGCCAACTGTTTATTGTCTGTGACTTAGCAATAATAATTTGTGTTATTTAACAATGTACTATAGGACTCTTGGTAAATTTGTTAGATTTGTTTTTAAAACAACTTCAAAAAAAAAAAAACTAAAATTTCTCCAGTGACTGGAATAATGGAAATCGGCGCTTTTTTTTTTTCTTTATTATGTTGAATTATACTTGCGTCAATTCCATCGACAAGACTTTAATAATTCCAGTCCTTGGATTTTGTTGGAGAAATTTTGAAAGGGTTACTTTTCTTTTTAGCGCTTTTTTATTTTTTATTTCATTTTTCAAAACAAATTATCAATTAAATGATTTTTTGTTTAGTTAAAATTTTATTCTACCTATATAATAGATTTAACCAAAGAAATTTCAAGAGAGTAATTTTTCCATTTTTAAAACATTTTTATTTTTATTTATTTATGAAATTGGTCTGATTTTTTTATGAAGAATTTTGTTCATTGATATTTTGCGTTAACACTGTTTTTTAAAGATAACTCAAAAGCTTATCATCGGTTCTAAAAAAATTGAATGGAACCACCGCACGGGATCATTCTCTATCATTTAAAAAAAGTTCATCAAAATTGATGCCTGGGTGAAAAATTAGGCTGCAACGCGCTTGAAAAAATAAAAAATAAAAAACATAGGTATACATTATACCCAATCAACGGATCGAATTAATAACCTACTCCTTCTTTTTTTGAAGTTGGTTAAAAATGACATTAATTGGGTACCTACCCAACCATAACTATATTTTTGCAACACGTGCACAAAAGAACGAGTTTTATGCATGTACAGCGAGTGTAATCAAACAAATTTTTGGCCTGTGAAGTAGACGATAATTTTACCATCTCTCACGCATCCAAATCCTGCGCAAGAGGGTGTAAAGTACTTTACACACTCTTGCGCATCCAATCCTGTGTGACAGGGTGTAAAATATTCGAACATATAATCATTTTGGTATTATTATTCAGTTATTTTGTGAAAAACTATTCGTCAAGTTGCCAATCCTATCAAACACAATATTTCAATTTTCAAAAAAAACGTCTCAAATGATTAATCAGTCTCTAATTAAGTTAGAGAGCTGAAGTTTTGTAATGATTGAAAGCAGATAAAATATAAAAAATTTCCATATAATTTTCTAATTATCTTTAGTTATTTGACAACAAATAAATGAAAAAAACACAAATTAATTGAAGATTTTCCATATTTTGGAATCTAGAAACTCATCCTCTTTCCCTCAATGATTCCTAAGTCGCTATTTAAGCTAGAAAGATGAAAATGGTATCTTTGAAAAGAGGAGAAAATTTTTTTTAATCATCTTTAACAATTTGAAAATATACAAATGAAAAAAATGCAAATTGATGGAAAAAAATTTATTTTTTTTTTGAAATCCAGAAACCTCTCTTCTTTTACTCAATGATTCCTCAGCCCCTATTTAAGCTAGAAATCTGAATTAGTACTGCTAGAAAGAGGAAAAACTTTATTTGAAACTACTTTCCTTACAATTTGTTAATGGTTCTTAGCTGTTTGAAAATAAACAAAGAAAAAAATGCAAAGTAATGGAAAACTTGCCGTTTTTGTGTTTTTTCAGCTATAATTTCCAAAATTTATTTATTTTATAAATTTTTTTTTATTGGAAGTGGGAGTTGTTGCTATACTTTTTTTTGTGCATTAATTGCAAAAAGTATGGTGTGCAACAAGTGCTTGTGGGCTATTTTAACTCGTGTCAAGTTTGCAGCACTCGCTTTCGACTCGTTTGCAAATTCTTCACACTCTGTAAGAAAATAGGCTACATTACGCACTTGTCACACAATATACTATTAATTAATTATTTGAAACACGCGAGTTGTTTACGATTAATATTTTATTACAGTCCCACAAAAATATTCTAAGCTTCATTTTTAATGCACTTTTAGTCCTCGAGTCCAAAAGCATATTTTTTCACTTGAAACTCCCTCCCCTCAAAAAAAATAAAATTATATATAATCTACATTTTGATTTTTGCTGCATGAAAATGTATACAAAGTACACTATTGACAAAGTTGATGGTGTTATTGAATGGATGGTGTATAGAGGGAGTATCTAATTACCTATATTATATATTATTATCAATTTTTCTACTTTTAAATTCTCGGATTTTGTGCTCATAGTCCTTGAAAAAATTTCATCAATTCATTTCAAAATGGTAATTCGTGGTGAGAACGTTCCTAAAAGTAAATTGGAGAAAAATTTTACTTTACTACAGTTGTGTAGATAACACCCTTCTTGAAACATCTTCGCACAGGTTTAACGAACGACGTAAATTATTATAGATTTTTGATGGAATTCCACTTTTACGTTAAATTCAAAAACTTATTCGAAAATTTTCTCACTTTGACGTAATTTTAACGTCTAAACAGTTAGAAATACCGCTCGTAAAAAGTATTTTGAAGAATTGAAAATATTAATTAACGAAAGTTTAGTCTCATCTTAATTCCCGTCGTATAGTCAAGGGCTCGAGGCTAATTTTCGCCTTTAAAATATCGCACGAAAGAAAGTTAGAGCATCAATTTTGGAAATTCTCGTTTAAAAGTAGATGCAAATCCCCAAACCTTTAATAAGCCTTCATATAAGTACTCTGATGATACTTTTTCACCGATTTAGAAAAAAAAAGGTAGTTCACAAATTCGACCCGTACCGCAGAGATTACTGAATGTACGGTAATTTTAGATTTTCCCACTTCAAAATACCTGTTTTCTTATGAAAAATTACCGTACATCTGGCATGCCTGTTGTACCTATCTGTGTATTATATGATTTTTTTGTCCGCGAAATTACAGAAAGAAATTGGACTAATTTTGATGAAATTCTTTTCAACTTAATAGAAAATGATCTTTTGGTGATTCCATATTATTAGTGTATTTTCCAAAAAAAAATACAACTACTGTATTCCGTGTAGTGGCGAGACCTGGGGGCGGGATTTGTGGAAAAGCGCCAATCCTAAGTCGTAGATCACGAATATATAGGTCCCTCAAATTCTTCTGTACACAATATATATATAATATATATATATATATATATATTTCCACTTTTTGCTCATTTTGGTATTTTTTGGGAGTCTATAGAGCCTCCGCTGTTTGACTTATGGTAATGAAACCTGGGGTTGTGTTAGAAGCATTTATGAGCTACACATTTAGTAGGTAGTGTGGGTAATATTTAAGAGTATGAAAAAAATTTTTAATAGGTATCCATCCCAAAGTTTGCAAGTGAACCCCCCTCCACTCAAAACAAAATCCAGATTAAACTGCTGGGAGACAAAACTCTAGAAAACACAATTTCCCAATTTTCATCAAAAGACTACAAAAAAAAAAAAAAAAAAACTATAACCTAAATTAAGGCAATGCAAAAAACACGTTCATAATCCCTGGCGCCATAAACACAAAAAAGATACTTCGAGCAATGCCTGCGACTTACTTTTCACCAGCAATTTATTAGTGTTTTACATTTTTCTCGAAAACTACCGACTCAACAGGCACCAAACTCCTATTGGACCTGATTTAACATAAAAACTACATTTCGTAAAAATTTCAAACCAATCCCTTTCGTTTTTCCTCAAAATCTCGGTAACTCCATTTTTCCAGCAATATTTTCTTTTCATATTTACTCAGAAATTTCTGAACTAGGCTAATAGGCACAAAATTTCTATCAGACTTGCACTGATATAACAACAGCTCGATCCCTTTCGTAGTTTTTTCAAAATTCTAGAAAAACCACTTTTCTAGAAATTTGTTGTTCTCTCAAAATCGTGAATACCAATTTTAGGCAACACATAACCTTCTTATCAATTTATATAAATATACGTTACATCTACATGAAAATAAATTATTGATGAAAATGGGAAAATTATACCAATCCCGCTCCAGCGCGGCATCGTTTTTATTTTCTTTCATTTTTTTTTTTTTTTTTTGAAAAATTTTCCGCTCCCAAAAACTTATTGATGCAGACAATTGCCTACATATGCCTAAGTATGATAGGAAATTCGGCACTGGAAACAAAGCATTCTGTCTATAAATATTGACATATGCACTAATCCCCACATTATGGTTTTTTTTTGTGTTTTTGTTTTCGTTCATTAGTGCGTAGCTACCTACATTAGATTTGGCCTAATAGAATGCTGTAATACATTCTCAGGCTTATAGTATATGACTAGGTATCTCGCTCTAATAGAATAAATCGATTACTGTTCCAGCAAGAGTAACACTGGAGCAATGGATTTTATATCAAATAAATAGATTAATAATTATTATCTACTTACTACTTAATATCAATGTACGTAATATGTTCGTACTAAGTAATTCAGTTCCTTACGATTCGACTACTGCATAATCAATTTGTCCACATTTCTCAAATTTTTATATTTTGAACCGACTTCGAAAAATAAAAATGAGGTTATCAATTCTGTCCTTATAGGGATATGTTTTTATTTTATTTTTTATGTTTTTTCTAGTCTAATTTCTCAAACTGGGCATCGCTTTTGATGAACTTTTTTTATAAATAATAGAGGACGATCCCATGGTGGTCCCATTAAACTTTTTTCAAAATCGATGAGGTAGTTTTGTAGTTATCTTCAAATAAATATTACTAGTTTTAACGTAATATGGCTGCTAACGCTAGAAACGAAAAGTTGTTGAAAAAAATATTTTTCCCGACTTCAAAAAAAAGCAATAAAAATGCACTAAAAAATGAAAAATAATTCTTTTGAAATTTCTCCAGCAAGATGTAGTTCTAGGAACTGGAATTATTGAAATCGGCGTTTTTTTCCTTTACCACATGTAAGTCAATATTCCTTCCAATTTCTTAATTAGCGCCAACTGCAATAATTCCAGTCCCTAGACCTACATCTTGCTGGAGAAATTTTAAAATAATTTTTTTCCCTTTTTAGTGATTTTTTTTTATTAAGTTGATTTTATTTTTTTAATAGTCCTTATTACTCTAATTCATCTTTTTTGATGCTATCACTGAAGGTTGATTAACTAATTAATTAAAATAGACATAAAAATTAATGGGAATAAGCTAATTTTTGGTCATGTTTTAACGAGGTATTGTTTTGTTTTAACGCAAATGACTGATTATTAATTTTTAGATACTTTGGCAATATAGTAAATTAAATACTTAATCAGTTAGTCAATTATGAAAATAAATATTAAATTTGGCTGTTATCACTTCGCCAAATCTTCCAAAATGATGAATACAATGGTGGTTATTTTTGTTGTGTGTTTATATTATGAAGTAGAGTATTTAGTATTTTATTTGTGATTTTGCGAATAAAATTTTTTAAAGTGAAACTTACTTGCACTGGGTAATAAAATAAAAATGGTTATGCAATTAAACCCGTGAAACGAAATAACGTTATCGTTGACCCTCCTTACAAAGCTAGGCCCATTCAACTCTATTTGATTCATTTCCATCTTCGCCTTCTCTATATATTTTCATTCATTGCTTTCTTATCAGTGTAATGAATGTTGCGTGATTTCATTTTGATGTTGAAGTATTCACCAATTGTTAAAAATAATTTTTTAAATTCATATGACTTTTTCTGCATTTTAATGTTTATACAAAATAACAAAATGAAAAGTCACGCTGCCAACAAAACATTCATTCTTCAAAATACAAATTTCAGCGTAATAAGTTTCACTTCCACTGTGTGTCCCAATAGACACTCTTTTTTTTTTTTTTTGTACGTGAGAATTGATTATATAGCATTACTCCTCCCAAATTTTTTACTCAAGAAATCATCATTAAATTAGTCAATAGTAATACAGAATTTACTTCAAAGTATTCAAACAGTGGAAGGTCAATTACCTACTCTTGCATTCACCCATTTGTATGGTTTTAATGAGTGATAACACTGCAGATTTCATACCAATTGTCTATCAACTCATCGATTATTTGATTCACCACAGGAAGACCATCCGGAAATATTGAAATCAATCGTTAAGTATATTGGTGTCGAAGAAAAAAGCAGCAAGAACATAAGCAGAAATTAGCTTATTCAGATTAATACGCAGGTTGTAGTACCTTCAATGTACATACCTTTCGTGAAAAATTCACTGTCCTCGTCGTGAGAGGATTTGCACGTCATTTTGGTGTCCCTGTGCACGTATCTGGTAGCCGGTACAGGCCTTATCGGTTTACATTTCTCAGCAGGCGTAGGCCTGGATACGGTTATAGGATGCGCAGCAACAGGCGATGCGACAGCAGCGGCCGCAGCGACCGCAGCAGCAGCTAAATTCGTCGCCCCGAACGCATAAATGCCACCGTTTGCGTTCACATCCAAGGGATGACGGTGGCCGGGGTTAATCGGTGCCGCCGTCGTCGTCGTCGTCGTCGTCGTTGTCACCCCTGGATAGGGCAGAGAAAAATGTGAAGAAATCGGCAAACCACAGGCGGCCGGAAATCGTTGAGCCGAAAATCCTAACGTGTACAAATAGTTGCTCAAATTCGAATAATATGTGGGCGTTAGCGGATCGTAGGTGGTGATGCTGCTTTTTGAACAGCTTTTACCAACCCCGCTGGTTGCGCCACTGCCGCCGTTAATTATCGAATCGACTAAAAACGATTTCGATAGTTTTTTTGCTCTCAAGTTGGTGGCAGCCGGAAACGTTGGCGTGTCCATCATTTCGGCGCTATATTATCACCATTAAGAAAGTACGGTATGTTTAAAAATTTTAAAACAAATGAAAAAAATAAAAATAAAAAATAAAAAAAACCCGAAGCCAAAAATGCGGTCGGTAAACTCAAAATTGCACCCCAAAAAAATGCACTTCATCGACGAACCGATGTCCAATAACGACGGTGCTACGAATTTCGATAATTTTTTCGTATTTTACATCAACTATATTTTTCAGCTCTCTGCGTTGGAGACGGAGATCGATCGCAAGCGAATGTCAAATCCATACTGAATTAAAGTGCGGGCAATTGACGTACTGTATCAAAGATCTTCACCCCAAAAATTTCAAAAAAAAAAAAAAAATGAAAAGAAATCGTGAAATCGAGGAGCAGGGGACCCTCTTCAGTGTAGTTGCAACGAGAATAGAGAAGTCGTTCCATTGTTAATAACGACCGGGTACCTCCCCATTTGACGAACACCCTTACGACACGCCAATATGGTGTTAGTGAATTACCCCACCAAACATCCCGTTTTTAAAAAGCTATCCGGTTAATTGTAAACATTTTATTGATGTAAATATTGTATTAAGGGATGTAATTAATCACGTATGCATTGATGAGAGCGCGGCTGGGGTATTAAAAACGATGCGCACCACCATCAGAAAAAGAGAGAAACAGATAGAGAGACAGAAAGAGTGAGAGAGAAAAGAAAGAGAAAGAAAAAAAGGAACTCTTATCAAGTCATCCGCGAACAATCGAACGTACACTTGGATAATTGCTGTTTCATGCTCGTAATTGGTTTGTTTATGATATCAAAAAAATAAAATTCGCATTTTCGTTGTTTTTTTTTTTTTTACTTACTTTGGCACCACTGCTACCAATAATTATCCGCGTTTTTGTGCGTTATCATCGCGCATCGTGCGAGAGAAGCGAATCTCTATGGTTGCAAAATCTGTATTTGTGGCGTATGACAATGGGTATTACATTTACATAATGAAAGCAAAGAGTACCATTAGCAAAATGATCTTTCAACTAACTCGTTTTTGGGGGTTAAAAGTGAAAAATTGATTTGCAGAATTATTTTCGCCGTCCAAGTGGATCCGTTCTCTTGGTAAACGAAAATATATCCCATTGACGACAATGTGGAGGTTAAATAGTCGGTACAAGAGATTTAAAACGTTTCGACCATTGCGTATAAATCTAAATCTCTATAGGCTACCAAGAGAAAAGTATTCATTAATTATGAAGATTTTTGATGCGACCAAGTTCGTAGTTTGTGGCGAGCAGATACCGTCTCAATTTTGCAGATAATGCAAATGAATCAACAATAAAAGAACGCCACTGAGACGAAGCTAAGAGGGCATCGAGGGTAAAGCTTCCTCCACAATCTCCCAAAAAAACTGGTGAAACTCGGTCAGAAAAAATTCAAAAGTACACGTTCACCTGGAAAAACGAAAAACGAAACAATTAATTTTTTTATTTTCATTTGAGGAAAAAATGACAGGACTTCGACGCCTCCGTTTTCTTCGAAGTTTTACCCAATCTTCACGTCTATCTTAAACACTGTTTTTCTATTCTTAAAATCAGAGCCATTATACTCGAAAAACTTCGGTCAGATACACAAATTCTTGTTGTAATTATACTAATAATGACTATCTTCAAATTAAAGATAGCTGTGACTTTAGGTGAAGGTAAGCCTAAGCCTGTCTACGCCAGCCTCTATGAACCGGTTTAAGGTTTGCAAATTCAGCGACCAAATCCATTCTCGGTAGCAGTAGCCAGCTGGCTTAATACCTACGCCACGTTACAGCATACTGGGACAACCGAACAAGCCAGGTCAGCGATGTTATGCACACTGCAACATGCACTGTATCAGTGAGTAGGTACTTCAGTACATACCTACTCGTCTTTCACTAACTGGTCTAGGTATCAATGTAGTCACGTATCGTCAGCATAAAGGCATACGGATGATCAGGCCTGATAAGAGGGTGAAGAAGGATTCCCCCATAAAACCTGAATTGTTTAAAGAAAAGATTAAAATAATTAGATTTTCATTAAAAAACCATTTAAAAAATTTCCTTTATCGCTCTGCTCACAGAATAGGCTTTCCCAGTATAAGAGTATATTTCTACTCTTCAACACTCATATTCATATATCGTCACACCAATAAATTATCATCCACCCTATATAATATATTACTGTCGACTCCTGGGATCGAACTGGCAACCTACAGGTTGGAAAACAACGAAGCCATCCACGGCGCTATACCATCGCTGATAGGCTAGTGGAAGGTGTGTATCTTATGTTAATGTCCCAACAATTATGATAAATTGCGTGAATGGAACTTAGGTGTCACACAGAAATGTAATTGCTTCGTACTCTATTACTCTCTCACTAGCTCACACATTTCTTACATGCACCATATTTGCCTACAATGTTCAAAAGCTTGCCCGATTCCCTGATATATCATTTACCATTTAGATATATCATCCAGAACTGTCTAGAAGAACTACTTTGTACGAGTCACATAATTATGGTAGGATCATCAATCACCTCACTGGTCATTTACAACATTCCTTCATGTCAGATTACGTATTCATTTGCTATCAAATTCGTTTTTGACTTGATTAATCTAATTTTAGTGGAGAATCACTTCTATTATAACCAGCATACGTTACGGATCTCCGTTGTCTGAGTCTGCAATGTTAAACTAGACATAGTAATTTGTAATGTACAAATGTCGTTTTGAAGCATTAAAAGTAGATTGGAACTTGGCCAAAGTATTAGGAATTTATCAAAGTTACCGTCACACCCAATATTGTAAAACCCTTTCGAAAGATAAATCCTTGTTACTACACCTGCATGTTGATATAATTTTCAATTTTACAGAGGGCCCATAAATTTCCTCTCTAAAGCCCTTCAGATGATTGTGTTTTAAGTGCAATGCACTCATTAGTTAGGCCATGGACTAGATCAGGACAGGGTCGATCCCAGAAAGGAGGGAAAGTGAAGATAACGTCCCTTTAACAGCATCAATTTCAACAGTTTTTTCTCAGTATGAATCAAACCATAATGCTAAGTACATAAGTATATAGGTAAGATTTGTAGTTAATTGATTTCTTATGCGAGCTGTGGAAAAAATCCGCTCAGAGGTTTTCAAAGAATCTCGACCCCAGTCTCACACAAAGAAAAAAACCATTTAAAAAAAGGTATTTTTCTTCAATTTAACGTGAGTCAATTTAGTGAGTTAATTCTACGAGGGAGGACCCAACGTAGATAGGTATCCAAAAAAAAAACTAAATAAAAAAAAAAAAAAAAAACTAATTACTTGAAAGTAAATTTAAATTTATGTTCTTAAGGCCATTATTTGACTACATTCTAGCACAATAATAGCGAAGAAAGAAAATAAATGAAAATGAAAACTATTTTTTGATTATAAGCTTTTATTCTACACACTACTGCGATTTTAAAATATACCAATATTGCAGCCAACCTTCCGCTAGGAAATAATATCTATTTCGCATGAAGCTAAAGCAAAAAAAAAAAAAAAAAAAAGTAAAAGCTTATCTTTGAAAATTCGTTTTTAATGTAAACTTATTGGATATGCCTAACGTAAAAATATAATTAAATTTTTCAAATAATGTTCTAAAATATAGAAAAAGTAGAAACGGAAAGAGAAGCAAACAGAACTTATTCTGACAGCTCATCACTTCCCTTTCAGTTTCTATAATTATATCGTTAATCAACATACTTATTGTCTTAGTAATTAATTTATACATTCCAGTTTTCCTCGTCCCTTATAATAAACAAATGATGGCTCTTCCACTACTGCAACGGATTGTTGATATTTATATCTAATTAAAAATTTATCAAAAATAAAAAATACTTATAGTTCCGAGCAAAGTTTTCGTAAAAACCAAAATTTTCAAATATAATTTCGAAACCGATTTAATCTACAAGGAATATTTTATAATTTTTTCAAATCATTACCTCTCATTCTTTGATTTTCGGTCTTTTTGAACCCTCCTCAAAAAATACAGTAACATATTATTATTCTCTAGAGAATTAAAACGAAATTTTCGCTTATGGGAAGTGAGGCTGAAGAAAGTATAAAACAAAAACTTCAACGAGAAATAGTGTATTCCACTTTAAATTCGATTACTATTAACAATTTCTTGTAAATTCGATTGAATTCGATTTCTATTCCGCAATACAAATTTATACCAGAACTAATATTCAAACTGATTTTCAAAGGTTAAAGGTCTACTGTAGCCTACATTGAGCTTATTTACAAAAAAAAAAATCGATAGAACATTTTTCCATTGTTTGTAAAAAAAAAAAAAAAAGTATCAATAATACCGGTTTACAGCTTCAATATCATTGGTGGAAGAAGATAAAGGGCGTTTCAGTGAGATTCATAAAAGTTCATTGTAACCGTACCCTTTATTCGTCTTTTTTTGTTCCTTATTACCAGTTACACAGTAATAGTATGAATAATTTAGGGTGGGCTTTTAAACTGTAATACAAGGAAAAGGGTTGTTACTTCTTATATGTTTAAAAAAATCTGGGTGAAAACCAAAAACCCTTTTCACTAAACGTATTACGGGGAAAAATGAAAGTATGCTGGCGCATTTCTCGAAACTAGTTAGGCCTAATAATTGTTATAATAATAACTTAATCAAAAAATAATTCACGAGTTGCTGACACATTTTTTTTTGTTTTAATATAATTTTATTCGTGATGCAGTTGGAGTACTTGAGGAGTGAAGGATTTGTTTAGTGACATGAGTGCGTTACGAAGGAACGAGAAAAGAGTTGAACAAACTTTAGGACAAATTATTGGATAGATGATTTGTAATGTTAGGACAAAGGGAAAGTGTTTCAGTTACATGATCAGAGAGAGGATTTCTTTGAAATAGCATATATTTTCCTATGTTGAGTTAGGACACGTATACTCAATTTACTTTTCCGTTTCACATCTTTTCAAAGAAAATGAGTCCTATTTGTTTTTGCATATTTTACATATTTTTCTTAAAAGAAAACATATTTTCATATGTTTCGGTCATTTTTATCGCATATTTACGCATTTTAGAGCGTATTTCTCGAATTTTCTAATTTTATTGCACAGAGCCTATATCTTCAATTTTCAATTTCTGTCTTTCAAACCAATAAAAAATGTCGAATTTGGTACTACATTCGAATACGCACCTCTCGTTTCTGTGGATATAGAAAGAAGCTTTAGTGTTTATAAACAACTGTTGTATAATCATCGCCGAAATTTCTTAATAGTCACCTTACGTTGTCATATGGTAATACATTTTTATAATAAAACTTCTAATTAATTTTTGAGTCTAATTATTTGAGTGAATTTAAGCCAAAATTTCATGTAAATGTCAAAAATGAGTACAGCTCTTTAAGCCCTTTAAAATGACACCCATGTAGTTATGGCCTAGTGGGTTTATGGTGTGGCATATTTTTTACATATTTCAGGGGGAAAAATGCATATTTTGCAATTTTTAGTTTATATTTTATGGGATATTTTCCCTTTTTCAGACCATATAAATCCTCTCCCTATTCATGATGTGTTGGTATTTATAGTTTGAGAGATTCAACGGTATAGGTAGAGCTGATGGAGATGTAAAAATAGGCGATGCAGGTTTTCTTCCCCTTAACAGGATGGGGAATTGGCGTGGTAATGGGGTGTTTCGGGGTCAACTTCTCGGAATTTTTTTATCACCTCACACGCCTTTACAAAATAATTGTCAATTAGATTTTTGCTTAAAAAATTTTTGTCAAAACCCCCTAAAATTGTACTCTGGCTACGCCACTGGGGATAGGGCATTAAATTCGCAGGAAGTCACGTTTATGCCTATCTCCCAAATTCCAAAATCGCAACATTAAAGCATAACGGTAGATATACTTGTATTTTTTGAACGTCATAAAATAATGTAGGAAATATAAACCTTTTATGAAGAATTAATTAATCATGTAATGCCCTCACGTAATGAATGGTCAAAAATGACTAACAATGGAAAATTATTTCCTATTTATTTCCTTTTATGGGCGCATTTTTCGAAAAAGTTGATCACAATCTTTGGTCCAACTGAAACTAAAAATTGCATCGAACAATATTAGGGTTTCTGAGTACATGGCCAAGGTAAATTAATTACAAAGCTAAAAATAAAAAATAAAATAAATTATAGTCGGAGAATTTGAGATACATTCAGCCTTTACTTATTCGTGCAAAGATCGTTTTTTATGGCTGCTCTGCTATGGGAATACAAACTTTTGGTTAGTTCGCTGATTTATTATCATTTTCAGGAACACAATGAGACTTGGTTTATCTACTGGAAAACCAACGTCGTGTGAACGAAACCTGTAGATGTTACGATTTGTCTTTAATACGTTTCTTGTAGGTTCGCGATTTTTTTTCAGGACTCCTGGAAAAATATAATTGGTTCCAAGTCTTTGATATGTCTTTTTTCATGAAAACAGCGAACAACTACGATGAAATTTTATGGATTTAATTCGCAACGAAAAATATACGTTGAAAATTAATATTGTTCAGTTAACGATTTTGAAAAAAGAGGAAAAGATTTTAGTGCAGGGGTTCCCAAGCTTTTTTGATCGCGACCCAAAACCGAGTAATTGGTCACAACTCAAAACCGATGATCACTTTTTAGATTAATAATTCCTGTTCATTCTATGAATGACTTGCCTAAGTTTCTTTTTACGAGAGGTCTTGGTGACCCATTCCTGGAAACTCGATCCAATGTTAGGTCACGATTCGTAGGTTGAGAATCGTTGGTGCGTGTTCAGAAACGTTACCAAGGAAGATAAAAGTTCCACACCACGTGACCTCACATTTACTCTACTCGGTAAAAGCAATCTGAACGAGTTTGAGGAGTTTTGTTTTAGTACAACGAATTATGTGACGTTACCTCGGGGAATTATTTTCCCTGACTCCATAGTTCGGGAAAAAAATTACTCTCCAAAGTACAAAATTACCTTTCTGAACGCACCCCTGAGTCCCGAATTTCAGTTTTAAAAATTTATATATTACATTAGTTTAGAAATAAAACTAAGGTGGATCTGTTGGCTGAGGAACTCGCTAAAAAACAAATTGAGGCGAATTAAAGAAAAAAATCGACCTATAGGAAAAAAGAAAAACAAAATTTTACTATTTCGATTCGTACCTACGGAATCAAAAGGTAGTTTGATTAATACTAGTATTGATGGCAATAGTAACAGTTTATGTAAATTTAAGAAATCTACACTGAAGAATCAGATATCGTACGTGTAAGGAATCGAGTCTCTTTGGAATAAGATAATCCATTGGGTGACTTTTTGTTTTTCAATTTTCAACCATAACACATAATAATCTGTTCATTACATTATAAAGATCATTGTGGAATGAATGTTTCCTTTTTAATAGAGATCCCAAACTTTCTATTGCCTATATTTAAACCATATAGTTGACAATTATTGGCCTACAATAACTCTAATTCGTTTTCAGAAAATCTGACCTTGTAGTTCATCTCAGCAGATTTGCCATCTTTTAAATTAGTATTTCATTGTTGATGGAATTGTGGGGACAATACTCGTATGAGGTACAGGGGCTTGCACCCTTTGACAACAGTCATCGCTGAAAGGCTGGCATATTTTCATCTCTATGACATTAAAGAAATACATGCACATACGTTTGTATGTTCATAGCTGTACATACAAACAGGTAAAATACATTATACAGACTGTGACAAATTACCTGATAAAGATCTTGGTGTTGTCACAGACTGGTACCTAATGCACTGTGTCATTCCTTATCACCTTATATGGAGACAGGCTGAAACGATGTAATGTATAAAATAATACCATATGTATATGTACATATATGTATCTGTGTGCGTATGCCAAATTTAATATATAAACTCTCAAAACCAGCTACACAATTGCCAGTGTTCGCCTTGGATTCGGCTCTCCCATACTTTGGTGTATGAAGTGGCAGAACACACAAAGCTGTAAATTACCTTCTACATGTGAACATCTCTCACGACAATGTATTCCACAAGAATGAAAATTTTTTAGATCAAAAACTAAAACTATTATAATAAAAAATAATACATTTTTCCTCGCTAAAGTAAAAATGAAATTTAACTGTTACACAAATAGATACTGTATGAGTTGTCCATTTTTTTTTCCTCCTACAGTGTCTAAATTTCCTCCAAAATTAACTTTTTGTCTTAGTTGTTTAACTCTGATGCAAGCACTTGAAAAATGTTAAAAAATTAATTGATCTCTTTTTTTTGTCGCCAATTTGCCACTTTCATCATATAATTTTTTAGTTTTTTCCTTCGAAAAAAAATCAATGAATCCCATTTTACCCAACACTATCCACCAGTCACAACTCCGAAATTTCACCTACAGGCAACACGTTTTATAATATTTATTTACATCTTCTGATTCTGAGAATTAATCATAATAGGGGAGACTGTTTTACCTAGAAACAGTTTTTACATTCTTCTCCTTTGTGAGTGAAACATTCAAGATACAGAATTTTTAAGCAGATGACTAAAAAAGAGCTTACCTTTGTCTATAAGTTTTGAAGTAGAGTTTTAATTGGTTTTGAAAAGAGCAAAGGCATTTTAATTTGATAAATTTAATTTCGAAACCAAAACAAAATTACAATAAAATAAAGAACACGATTTCAACTATTAGCTACGAAAATGTTATCGAGAGACTATAGAATGGCGAGCGAATATAAACGAAAGGAATAATGTGATCGAATGTAAAAACGAGTAAAGAAAAAAGAAAAAACTAAAATTATCTAATTTGGCTTCCTACGAAAGTGTACGAATTAAGAGATAAGGCCGGTGTGGCCGATTATAAAATGATAAATAAAAAAGGGAAGGAAAATACGTAACACTCCCCCTCCCTATGACCCACCTACCTAGTTCAGGATTCTTTCTGTAAAATTTGACAGCTATAAATATTACATGAATAATCTTCATAATTCGATGACTGAACATTACATTTTACAGTAGAAAAATTTCTCTCGAATCAGTTTTAGTCTATTAGCTGACAAATCACATCAATGTCCTAAACTTCACTGAAACTGACCAATGTGGAAACTTGACTGACGAAAGAAAACCAGCTTTTGTTTTTGCTGTATTCTCAAATTAGATTCCAAAGACTTAACTTGTGATGAACGCAAATAGGTCTTGGTATTGGTATTGCCACTATTCGAAGTCTTTAAAATCTCCACAAGTCGATCAAGTTACCACGTGCAGTCAGCCACTCGGCCAACAGGCACCACTGATGTCATCAGTTCCATGAGGATTATTGTATACCTATGCACCAACTAGCTGTGCCCGTACGAATTATTCGCACCAAATCGTACAGAAAAGGATAAATGGACTGAGAGTGACACATTTGTCCATCTGCTCTGACCCCATTAGTATGGGCTCACCTTTACTTTTTTTTTCAAAATTTTCACTCTCCAATCAAATTTTGGAAAATATCATTGGCCCGGACGCAAGCTCTTTCGATTCAGGGTGTACCTAGCTTTTTTTGCCACCCTGTGCAAACAAACTTTTTGACTCCCAAACACTTTTTTTTTTTGCCCGTTAAATCAGAATGATATTCTTTGTCGTCGTCCAGACGATGTATCCGACGACGACAATGTAGGTATTTTTTTTTTTTTTGGTCAGTATGGCGCCCTTGCACTCTGTCACCCTGTGTGAATGCACAGATCGCATGTACCTAATTACGGGCCTGTTTTGATTGCAACCTTTTCCAAAAAAATCTGTCTATCTGTTGTGACCCAAAAGGGAGAAATAGGATGTGACCTTGCACCTTACCGTATTAATATAATTATATGATGATACGATTATGTATAATACATGCAAAATCTTTACTTGTCACGTGGGTTTTAATTTTGTTTACATCGAACATGGCTGACCTGTAGAGATTTTAAAGACTTTGGCTACCATTGTACTTTCTGCAGGATCAAAACCAAGATGAATACTCAACCCTACAGTGACCAATATCTAATACAAAATCTGAGAAAAAATATAAGCAAAATGGTATCCAATTCTCGCTAGGTCAGTATTTAATGTTAATTTTTTTTTTCTTCCTTTCCATTAAATCGTTTGTAGGGGTTTATAATCTGATACAGGTAATAAGGGTGGCTAACACTGTCCACTTTGAAAATGGCTGAATTGCTAAATAAAGTATTCTCTACAGACACTACTTTTTCGTCAAACTACTCCAAACACGAAAATTCGTCTTGATTTGAAAAATCTGTTCAAGATAGGTCCTCTTTTATACATATAAGTACATATCTAGTTTCTGTTTTTAATTACTTTTCGACGCGCCGAAAATATCTTCCAAGGAACGTAGATCCTACACACTGTTCGCTGCCAATGTGTCGTCAAATAGCTTTCGACCTTCTCAAGTTAAATTGACTGGAAACGAAATAATTTGAAGGATGACTAAAGGACGACGATGTTGCGAAATTCGTTTGAATATTTTTAGAGGATAAAAACAAGAAAGAAGAGAAACATTAAACTTGTTAATGAAAGTCGCATTTTATACAACCTTGACTCGAAATTAACGGACCTAATTAAAAAATAGACAATAAGTTTTTATCCCTTTCTAATTTGCGTGGGTATTCTATTTTTTCAAATTATGTGTTCTCCCATATCTCTGCCTCATTTTGGCTTATTTTTCAGTGAAATAGGTATAACCCTTGTTAGTACAAATGAGTGAATTTTTCAAATCTTAACCAAGTAAATTAGATGATTCAACCATACTTGCGTCTTCTGATGCTATTACAACGCCTGTGGCTCCAAAGACCTGATGAAGGATGGACGTATTTTTAGAAATGAAATAAAAGATTGAGACGTAGCATTTAAAAAAAATTGTAACTCAGTGTAATAAGAACAGATTTTTGGAAATTATTAACCAGTAAACGAGGTACGGTATTCCAGAGAAGTTTGTAAATTTACTGTAAAGATTCAAAGTTTCTTGAATCTTCGCCGGTAACCAGGTTTCAAAAATACAGATAATAATTTCTCTCTTTCAAGTGCATATGTGTAATTGAAAGAGGGAAATTTTTATCTTAATCTGGCCTTATCTCCAATGATTGCAGTTCGTCCTCAACCACAGGCAATTCCGCCGATCACTCTCTGTTCAACTTCTGTATTGGCAAGGTCTTGTGTTCTTATCCATTTAGGCTTCTTGTCTCGTATTTCATAACTTTGTTTTTTACTTGTGCTTTCAATACGAATATGGACAACTATAAATGAAATCTTCATTTGGTTTGTACATTTAAATTATGAATAAAGGTCCAGGTATATATGAAGTTGAGTCTTTATTTTTACTAATGTGGCAAATTTCTTCTAACATGGTAAACAAACTGGGGTAACCATGTTTTTTATTAAGTAGTGTGTTTCTTTTTGTTGAGGTTTTGAAATTCAACACAGCTATTTTGATGTTTGTTTTTGTATTTTCAAAATTCCAAGTTTCTGGGGTTTTTGAGAAATGAACCATGGACTGCCTATCCGAGTACATCAGACTTTTGGTCCTTATCTGTTGTTAGTCTTCCATCCTGTGTTTTTAGAACCTAGTGTCATGGACCTCGAGGACATTTTGCGAGTTTTAGGTTTTTGAAAGTTGCATTTTGAAAAAATGTGCAGCCAACTGACTTTGTTTTGTTGTGGCGTGTCATTACTATGGTTGGCGTACCACATAAGGTACCTCCTACACATAGGTCTACAATATAATATGTAGGTATGTTGTAATGTCGTATGCAGAGTGTTTCCAGAGTAGGTACCGAAATGTCTGGGAATAATGAAACAAACTGCGTGAGTGTGTATCTCTTACACAAAGTTTTGGAATGTCTGTACATTGAATTATTGAAAAAGCATCCCCACAAATTTTAATTTTGAATAATATGTTGAACTATTGAAGGGCTCAATGTAACAAAGATGCTGACGTGACAGGGATTCTTGATGAACTAATTTTTAATGGCAAAATGAACTGAGTAACTGACTTGATACATAATTAGTTGTAACTAATTGTATGCATTTAACATGTATATATATATGCCTCAATAACCCTTTAACTATACAGTACTGGACCAGTAAAGATCCATAAAGCCAATGTACTTTTTTAAAGTCAAACATGCTGGTGAAAAAGTACGCAACCCTAGCGTATCTTCTGTGTATTTTTGACATTTTGCTTGAGTTCACAAATTTAGAATACATCTGATAAAGACATCCCTTAAATTCACAAGGACAGCATACATAAACACAAAGCAAAGTACGTCAAAAGGTAAGCTCTGGTTGCTTATTTAGCGTTGGCATGTTTAATCAGAAATCATCTGTCTCTACTGGTCCAGTTCTATATTATATTCAAAGCAGTAACCACATAAGTTCTGATTTACCTACCACCCAGAGAGATTTTTCACACTTACGTTTTCATGAGATCTCAAGTGAGACCCATAGCCATGCTGAACTCCCAAATCCAAGTGACTAGATTTCCATCATATGAGAATATATTGTGGTCACATATTTTAATTACTACAATGTGTGAAGATACTGGGTATACTATATTTGTGTAGGTACATTTATAGGCTAATCATTACATTTTCCAAACATACTTTTTCCCCAGAATCTCTCGATTAATTAAGCCTCATATTAACTGGGTACTCATCGAAATTCGTCGAAATGCATTTTACTGGAGCATATACACGTACCTAATTAACAGTCAACCATACGGTGGGAAAAACCTCCAAATTACATGTCACTGTGACTCAAGGTACGTTGTGAGAGATGACTAGAGAGTCAAGATCTGGTTTTTCAAGAGATAAGACTTATTGTAATAAATTATGGAATAACAGTAATGAAATTAGAAAAAAAAAACTAAGCAAAAATTCCGCAAAAAAAGATGCTGCTTTTCATGGAAATGCAGAAAAACCTATCTGCCAAATGAATTGAGATAATAGAGGGGCAGGGCCAGACGCCATACTAGAGTCTTATATTGCAAAAAATCCCTGCACATTGCAAATTTACTAAGAAATTAACAATAAGTAGGTAGTTACATAGAATGAAGGATCTCGCGACCATATTTTACCCAACAAGGTTAGAACTGGAAGGAAAGTAAAAAAACTCTAGCGCAGCAAACCTCGCTAGAAAAAGTAGGTTTTCAAGAGAAAGAATTATGAATTTTGTCCAAAGAGTAGAATGATAATTGTATCAGAACATAGGACATCACAAACTGAACTTCACAACGAAACAAATTTGAACAATGCCAGTTCTAATCACATTGAAACTCTCCAACATAATCAAAACAAATGGTGGCCCAGTTAGTTAAACTCAAAGACAGAATTCTGGTAATTCAGGGGTATAGGGTTCGAATCTGTAAGACAACTGGGATGGGAGGATTTTTTAGGGCTGTTATTGAAGAGTAAAACAGAGAAAATCACACTAAATGACTTATAACTTGGGAACAAATTGACCAATTGAAACCAAAATTGGTAGAGCTTGCCCTTATATCAGATGTGCTGTTTGTACCAAATTTCGTGACTATTATAGATAAGAATTGCAAGTTTTAGTGAATCAACATTTAAAATTAGCCACTCGAACAGCCTCAGGGCATGAACCCAATCGCAACCAAACTTAAAAGGGTATTAGAATAGATTCAAATCAATAATCAATGTCTGTACCTAATTTCGTGACTATTGCTTAGAAATTACGTTTTTAGATCCATAAAACTACCAAAACTGCAACATAATCGTCCATCCCTGACGTATCGTAAAACCAATTTTCTCCAAATTCAAATGATCTCATCTTCGACTTAATACGAATGTTTGTTCCAAATTTCGTTACCATCGAACAAAAATTACGTCCTGTATCGTCTTAACAAGAATTGAACGTACATACATACATACATATATAAAGACATATGAATTTTCAAAACTAGTACCAAAATGTTCCTTGGGTCATGAAACGAAAAACGTACTTACTCTCATCCCTAGGTCCTTCCATGAGCACAAGATTAATAAGTAGATTTTTGTAGAAAACCTATTTAAAAACTGTAAAGCAGCAGTACCTCTGTTGGAAAAAGTAGGTTTTCAAAAAATAGAAAATTAATCGTTAAAAAATTAGAAACAGATCATAATTATTAATAAATGTACTGAATTTTGTTACTTTTGATCTAAAATTACAGCTTTCAGAATAAAAACAAAAACTGATTTTATGGAAGTGTGGTCCGGCTGAGTCGTATTAAAATTGGTAGCATGTTACAATTAATTATAGTAAATATTTTTTGCAAATTTCGTAGTTATTTGTTCGAAATTAAGCATTTTATAGCCAAAATAAAATCTAAAATTAACATCTCTGCCTCGCATCAACCGCAGTGTGTATTTTCCAAAGGTGTCAAATTTTGCAATGGCTGCCATTCAAAAACTAGTTGACCGATTTCGCTCAAATTTGATTATAAACTAACCCCTAATAGTGTTCAACTGCAATAAAAATTTCAAGCTAAAATCTTTTAATTTACAGGGGTTATCGTAATGATAACATGGTGGGTGTGCAATACTTTGAGAATCCCTTCCTCCGAAACTATCAGATGCATTTCAAAAAATTTAACATGATTGTGTATCCCATAAATGTTTCTTACACTAACTCAAGTTTCATTAGTATAGGTCAAACAGGAGGCTCCACAGACTCTCCAAAAATTGCCAAAATGAGCAAAATGTGGAAATATATATATGTAAAAGACAAAATCGTCTTTTCTCCAATCATACCAATCTCGCTCATACTTGCGAGATTTTAACCATTTTCATGTTTATTTATGTTTGACCTAGGCTAAGATGTCATGATGTAATTATTTACTGCATGCTAACTGTTTATCTTCAATTACGTCATTTCATTCACGAACTTCATTCTTTCTTTTATCCGATGACAACATTTTCGACTAATCTTAACTTGAACAATTTTCTTTGTTATCGTCATCGACTTCGCAACTCACTTCCGATAATTTTCATTCATTGATAGTTTCATTCATTCGTTCGTGCGGTCGTCCAACGTTGACCAAGATATACAGATTTAATCTTTGTTTGTTTCGTGTATAAAATAACTTGAATTTTCTAATTTCACTCCCGTTTATTAATTACGTGTCAATACATATTTTGAATTTTGCAATCTCACACTATCTTTCATTCGAAGTGCAAACTTACATATATATATATATATATATATATATATGTGAAAGACAAAATTGTCTTTCCTCGAATAACACCAAATCTCGCTCATACTTGCGAGATTTTGACTTTTTTCACGTTTATTTATGTATGACCTAGGCTAAGATGTTGTGAGGTAATAATTTACTGAATGAGAACTGTTTATCAACTATTACGTAATTTCATTCATTCACCTCATTCATTCCGTTATCCGATGACAACATTTTCGACTAATCTTGACTTGAACGTTTTTCTTTGCTATCGTCATCGACTTCGTATCTTATTCCCGATAATGTTTCATTGATACTTTACTTCATTCATTCGTGCGGTCATTCACTGTTGACCCAGATATACAGATTTATTTTCCGTTTGTTCGTTTCGTGTATATAAACTTGAATTTTCTAATTTCACTCCTATTTATTAATTACATGTGAATAAATATTATTGAATCTAAACGATCTCACACTTTATTCCTATTTTAGTGCAAATTAGAATCGGTTGCGAACGAACTTACAAATTAGAAAATTCTCATAAATCTTTTATAAATAAACAAAAGTTTTGGAATTTCGTGTTACTTTTCCACCATGTCGTCCGTGAAAATCCAACTGCTGATGATGGCTGAGGGCGCAGAGAAAACAACAACCCTAAACATCAAAAGAATTCGCTTGTTCGGAGATGGTATTTGGTTTGCCTTTCCTGAGGAGCTGCAGAAGGCCTCACTGCACAAAGAACTCATGACCTTGGGTCCTCCAAAAAGCGCAGCATCCGTACTTAAAAGAAGAGGCCAATACAGAACTATCAATGTGTCTATCCCACCAGAGATTGCAAAGCTGTATATGGACAGCGACGACAACTTCGTCTTCAAAGAATTCCTGTTACCAAAATTTTCACCACTAGACCAAGCCAAACTGAAAGAGGACGCAGAATCAATGACCCCACATACTAAAGACAAAGATGAGTCCGTCAACAGCATCATAAAACCTTTCTTGATAGAAAAATTTTTGCCGAGAAACAAAAACATCACAGCTTGGTGCGACTCCTTCGAGAGGGAATCTCAACGTTTCAAACTGGACGGCCAGAAACAAATAAAAAAGTTCGAGGCGGAAGACAGAGTCAGTGACCCAAACAAAAATTCAAATTTTCAAAAAAATAATTCCAAAACATCTTTTAACGTAAATAAACCTGAACAAAATAATAATAATAATAATAATAAAATAACTGTTGAAAAGAAGAACAATTCCGAAAAGAAACCTTGTCCCAACTGTGAGAAAAGAGGGTACTCGGAGAGGTTTCACCCCGAGGCCCTGTGTTGGTTTAAAGACAAGCCTTTTAATAAGAAAACTATTAACAAAATAGAAGTTGAAAATTCTCTATCTGACGAAGAGACAAAAAACTAATTTATTCGCCGCTGATCAAAATTAATTTATGCCTCAATAATAAAGTTTTCTGCAAAGGAATTTACGATTCTGGATCAAATATTTCAATAATCAACAGAAATCTGATAAACTCCATGAAAATAAAGGCATTTAAACCCATAGTAAAATCTTTTCGGATGATCAGAGGTCATGGCAAAGTGTTGGGAATTGCCAAAATTAACGTAAAAATTTTTTCCAAAAGTAAAGATGTTTTTGTTTTTGTGCTTGACGAAAAGGAATTTGATCACAATTTCTTAATAGGTCTTGATCTGATTCAGGAATTTGGTTTGTGCCAAGACGAGAATTTAAGAATTTATCAAAAAAAAAGAAACCAATTAAACAATTTTCATAATGATAATAGCAACAATAATTTAGAAAATTTCAATATAAAAATATCTAAGACAGAATTAAATTTAGATCACCTAGATGATGGAAAGAAAGAAGAATTAAAAAAAGTTATACAAGATTTTAATTATGTTTTTGCCAAAAGTAAATATGATGTCGGAAAGGTCACTGACTACTGTGCCACCATAAAATTAACCGAACATAAATATATTTTGCGCAAACCTTACAGATGCAATATTATAGACCAAAAAGAGATAGAAAATCAGATCACTCAGCTGCTTGATGCTGATATGATCGAGGAATCAACCTCTCCCTTTGCTGCGCCCATCACTTTAGCGTTTAAGACAAATGCAGAGGGCGTTAAAGTAAAAAATAGAATGTGTGTTGATTATTCCGCCCTTAACAAGATAATAGTTCCTGAGAGTCAACCTTTTCCCCACATAGAAGATTTGATAGTAAAAGCAAGAGATTATAAATGGTTTTCAGTCCTTGATATTAATAGTGCCTTCTGGTCCATACCTATAAGAAAGAAAGATAGATACAAGACTGCCTTTGTGACTAAGACTGGACATTACAATTGGAAAAACATGCCCTTTGGATTGAAAACCAGCCCTGCTATTTTTCAACGAATTTTAAGAAATATATTAAAAAGAAAAGACCTAGATGATTTTTGTGTCAATTACATTGACGATATTTTAATATTTTCAAAAACCTTCAAAGAATATTTAGAACACTTAAAAAAACTCTTTGTTGCTGTCTATGAAGAAGGTTTTAGACTAAATTTAACCAAATGTGATTTAGCCCACAGTAAAGTAAAATATCTAGGTCATTATATCGAAAACAATGCTATTTACCCCATTTTTGATAATGTTTTACCAGTTTGGGACTTTCCCACCCCCAAGAATCAAAAAAACGTCAGACAATTTCTTGGTAAAATAAATTTTTATCGTTCCTATATACCAAATTCTTCTATGATTTTAGCACCCCTTCACAATTTATTTTAAAAAAAATGTCCCCTTTTTATGGAACGATAAATGTGAAGAAAGTTTCAAAAAAATTAAAGAAATTTTATGTTCTGAACCGTGCCTAGCTATTTTCAATCCAAAAAGGGAAACAATTGTACAGACTGACGCCAGCCTAGAAGGAATTGGTGCAATTTTAAAACAGAAACAAGATGATGGTTCATTTAAACCAACTGCCTTTTTCTCAAAGAAATTAAACGAGGCCCAAAAAAGGAAAAAAGCATTGTTTTTAGAATTTTTAGCAATCAAAGAAGCATTAATGTATTGGAGACACAGACTATTGGGATTAAAATTTAAAGTATTCTCTGATCACAAACCTCTAGAAAACATGAAAATTAATACAAAATACGATGACGAACTCAGAGAATCAATGAATTATGGTAAATATTTATTCTAAATTTCGTAGCTATTGGTGTAAAATTAATCATTTCAGGTGAATCACAGCAATCCTTAGGGATATATTAAAGTAATACTTGTATAGTTCTTTGAAAGGTAGACGCAGAAATCCTTGGTGTGTCGTACTTCGTTTGCCCGTCTAAATGAAACTTGATCTTTTTTTCCATGCAATTTATTCCAATATTAAGTCTTTCCATAATCCTTTAGTTACACTTTACCATAGGTGCCGTTAGCTGTGTATATTTACCTCAATAAGTCACTTTATAGGCGTGAAAGCCCTATTTTACGGCCTCAGCGTAATACTTGATAAAATTTCAACCTTTGAGGTTTGAAAACAGTCATACTTTATACGACTTGGTCGGTTTTGTAACCGAAGTTTGTTTTTTCTGAACTATATACTTAGGTACTTACATGATAATTCATCGAGTTTTTCGAATTTAATCCCACATTCCACCATTAATGAGAAAATTTTGTCACGGAAGAGTGAAAAAATGATCACGATACGTGAAAACTGTCGTTTACAACCTCCATTAACATCTTCGAAATGATGACGACGACAAAGATGAAAAATAAGAGAGTGCCTACTTTGTGGTAATACCAAGTGGCAACAATTTAATAGGGTAAGAGTTATGAGATCGACTAATTAGGCAGTGCAAATGAGTTTATTATGCTGTAAGTTCGCATTTTTAATTAATGAAACGTGGGCGAAAGAACTTTCAGAAAGTTATCAAGATATTATCAAAGCTCTCGGTTAAATTAACGGAGCAAGTTTTCCCATAAATGCTTTATTTCGTGTTTTTATCGCAACAAATTATTAGTGGTTTGGTTGGTTTGAGTCTTGGAAGGTACTTGGTTGAAAATATACATTTATTTTGCATAGGTGGTGGCGTGATATACATTAGTCTGAATTCTTTGTCTTTTAATCACAAACCTCTCTCTCCTAAAGGATCGCGAAATTACATTTTCACTCTCCCGAGATCGTCTGGAAATTTTCTGTTTTGCTGTAAGATTACTTTTATAAGCTCCACTCTAATTGATGTGAAGATTGCATTTAGCACACAAAATTTTAGATGCATAAACAAAATATCTCTGCCGCCCACCAACCGCCGTAGGCGTATTTTCCAAAAATGTCAGATTTTATAATGGCTGCCATTAAAAAACTATTCGACCGATTTTTCCCAAATTCCGTACCAAACCAGTCCCTCATAGTTCTCATTTATCATAAAAATTTTAAGCCAAGTTCCTCAAATTTATGGAAGTTATCGTGATGACAATATGGTGTATTTGCAACATTTTAAAAACCTCTTCCTCAGAAACTAGCGCACGAATTTCAAAAATTTTAACACGAATGTGTAGCCCATAAAAGCTTCTAACGCTACTCCAAGTTTCATTGCCATAGGTCAAACAGCAAAAGCCCCACAGACTCCCAAAAAATGTCAAAATGAGTAAAAAAGTGTCAAATTTTGTAATGGCTGCCATTCGAAAACCAGTGGACTGATTTCGCTCAAATTCAATACCAAATCAGTCCCTAACAGTTTCCAAATTTCATAAAAATTTCAAGTGAAAATTTTTTAATTTACCATAGTTATCATGATGATAACATGGTGAGTTTGCAACACTTTGAGAATCTCTTCCTCCGAAACTAGCTGATGAATTTAAAAAATTTTAACACAAATGTGTAGCCCATGAAAGTTTCTAATATTACTCTAAGTTTCATTGCCATATGTTAAACAGCGGAGGCTCCACAGACTTCCCAAAACGTGTCAAAATGAGCAAAAAGTGGAAATATATCTATATATATATATATATATATATATATATTGTGTACAGAAGAATTTGAGTACCTGTATATTGGTGATCTACGACTCAGGATCGGCGCTTTTCCACAGATCCCACCCCCGTGTCTCGTCATTGCACTGAATGCAATAGTAGTATTTTCCTACACTAATAAAATTAGTTATTCCTTTTTGGCGTTGCATCTACCGAAAAATATTTTAATTTATAAAATTTCAGATGCTGAAGTTATTTCCATTCTCTGTGAAACTCTCGTGGTGATATCTACCCAAAATTTATTTAATAAGGCTGAAATTGCAATTTGAAAGTTTATTTGTTAAAGTCGTATAATTGTGAATAATTTCTTAAAATTTTGAATATTGCAAAACATGACGGGAGGCTTTTTATCAATTTTGGCTCCTTCAGTTCCTCCAAAAATATTTATTTGTAACATGTGCGCAGAACGCACAATTTTCAAGCCATCTGGTGCAAAAACTGGCCAATTCTAGAACAGCGTGCGGAAAAATAAGTGTAGGCTTACCGCATGTTTGCACACATGTTACATAATATAGTTGAAAAAAGTAGCTTAGTGGTATCAAAAATCGAATAAATTCCTTATCAATAGAAATCAATAAGCTAAGAATTTTCTTTATATTAATCATAATCATCGCCAACATATTTTTATTAATAAAAATAGATTAAATTTTAAAAATTTATAACCGGACTTTGTTTTTTTTGAAAAATTTGTTCCAAAAACCATGTGAACTTTAAGGTATTGTTTCACTATTTTTATATTTAACTTATCGGAAGCTTTCCACTCTAAGCTTAAAAGAGTCAAATGTTTCATCCAATACAGCACAATTGATGATGTACAATATCAAAAATAGTAATGTTTTACATATATTGCATTTAGCATTATCAAAATGAGGTTAAAAATTAAAAGTATGCAACTTTTACCAAAACTGAAAAAAATTGTCATCATTTGAACTCACATTTATCTGTCACTTCACTTGATTTAAAAAACGAGACACTCATTCGATGCAGAATTTTATGAGCTTCAATTTATACGGGTATCTACGAGTAAACTTTTTTTATAAATACGTCATTTATCAATTTTTTTTTCAGAAAACTCTGAAGATCTGAAAATTTCTAGGTTTTTGCGACACTCGACCTGGAGCACTAGCTAAAAATTGGGGTAAACTTAAATAACTTTTTTTATATGTAAATAAATATATTGAAATTGTTTCCAGCTTTCCACGAATTAACTGACGGAACTTGCCTTTTTTTTGGTCTTACTTTCCTGGCCTATCTAGCTAAGACTGAATTAGAGCTAAGGTAGTGAAGCAAGGTAATTGTGGTACGGAACCGATTTCCATTACTGCATGACTTGATAAATGAAACTGGCTTTGATTTTGAACTCTAGTTACCAAATACAAGAGATGAGAGATCATATACCCAATAAACTGCTGTTTTCACCATAGGACCACATCACCACTGATGATATTTCTCTTAAGGTATTTTTTTAATCAATAAAACATTCCCACCCTTTTCAATTATCATGCTATACCTTTGTTGTTTGCAATATTTAAGACTAAGTCTCAAGAGTCAAGACTTCACTGGGCAAGACGCATAACTGAAGAGAAAATAAAAACAAACTGTGAAATTTTATCAATTTTGCTGCCTAGGTAAATAATTTACAATATTTAATGGTTATTCATTTTCTTTTTGCGTATTATATCATTCACTGACATTTGTTGTACGATTAGGATCCATTTATATTTTGGTAGGACATAAATAGTGAGTCTAATTTAGCTGTCAATAATTTTAGCTGTCAATAATAATAAAAACCTTGTAAGTCAGACGGAGACTATAAGACTAAGACTTCTTTGTGTGCCAGACCAAGACTTGACTGTACAAAGGCAATACCAAAAATAAGAGTAGGTACTGACGTAAGACATTGACCAAAACGCAGACAACCATGATCTCAATATTGGTGCTCGTTTTGCTCATTTCAAATTCGAATAGTTGCATAAAAGTAGGTACTTACTCACGTTGGTTAAGGGGTGCTATTCTATTCCACTAATATTCAAGTCGAGTTTAAGTCCCTTACGTACGCCCTTCATGACAACTTCAAAGCTTGGCGTAAAATCGCATAAGAATTTCACAGAACCATCCGCCAAGTTAAACGTCGAAGTGATTCAAACGATGTAAATCGTTAGTGGAATAGCACTTAAGCGAATTGGAAAGAAGCTTTGCTCCGGCTACAAGACGCATAGTTTGCAGCACAAAAATACGTAGGGGAGCAGCTGTGTGTCAGTGAGCTTCTGAACCAAAATATGATACGCTTGAGGCTTTCTTTGTTGAATCATGAATATACTTTTACTTTGGCCAAAGGTAACCTGTGAATACTTTGTGATAATTTTGGAGCTAAACTCGAATGACTCGAGTTGTGATTATCGGCGTTGCCATTTTTCTCACGAAGACCGTCAATCCGTATGTAAAGGTATAAAATTTGGAAACCATTCGCCAGCATTGGGTAACGCCGTTTGGCGTGGGTTTTCTTTCTTCTTTCTTTCTTTTCATTTTGTACCTAATTATTAGCTTATTTTGTAACGAGCGTAGTAGGTAATTCATTTATAACGGTAAATGATCAAACACAATTCGACTGCAGGAAACTGCGTCCATCGTAAATGTAAAATGAAGCCAAAGAGAGAGGAATACGCACCATTGTTCTGTAGAGACGAATCGATGTTGACAGTATGACAGGTAAAGAGCTCCGAGTTGATAAACATGTCGGTGATAAGCATCACACGAGCGTATATTTTCTGCAAATCCTATCTCAAATATAAATATACACCCTCTCGTTCTTTTTTTCTTTTTTTTTCTTTTTTCTGTTACCTACAACCGTATCCTTTCTATCTCTCTTCTTTTTTTCTTTTTTTTTTCCAGTGTAAAAATAACTCTGTTTTGACAAACAAATAAACTATATACCTAGTACCTTGCTGAAAAAAAAAAAAAAAAAAAAAAAAAAAAAAAACAATGCAAAAAACCGATTGTTGAACTAGGCCGTAAAGGATACATTATTTTGATGCTTTTTCCGTTCTTGTTTTTTTTTATCAAATAAATTTTTTAAAGGGTTCAAAGTTTTTTCATGTCTTTTTCCTCCTTTTGTTTGTTCTTCAAAAATCACGAAACAAAAATGAAGCCGAAAATAAGGCCCAAAAAAATTTTTCGATATTTTTTTTCTTTTAAAAATGGCAAAAATCTTTGACCCTGGGAGAAATCCTGAAAATTGAAAATATTTAAAATAATAAATGGCTAATTTCCTATCCGAGTGATTACTGAAAGTCATTAAAATTTACTGAATCTTTATGGGTGGACACAGATAGAAAAATATAAGTTCAAAGATACTAGATTTTTCCTTGAAATTAAAAAAACAAAAAAAAAACAAAGACCCAAGTGAAAAATAATGAATTTTAAAATAAAAATTACAACTTAAAATGAAAGAAAAATAAAAGGATTTCTATTTATAATCGTGGGCTAAAGTAATACATGAGAGCGGATGGAGAGGATTTTCCCTATTTCTGGACTCCAATAATTTTAAAATTAGGTAAGTATATTCAATTAATGAGAATTAATTCAATTATTATTCCCTATTCCAATTGGAGAATATCAAAATTACTGTTGCTGTTGTTATCTACCAACCGAAAATAGAGATTATTCTTTACGTTAGTTCCTCAAAGTTTGTCCTTGTGTTGAGTGACATGGTTGATGATATTGAACGAGTACAATATTCGGAAGCCGTTAGAATTATAGACGAGTTTATGCACTAAAAGGCAAACTTTCATGAAAATAAGGGTGTGATATAGTTACGAGAAAAAAAACTGGTATTTAATCCTTTTTTGGAATGGGGAATATCTAGCGAATAAACTGAAACAATTTCCTAATGACAATAAAAAATAATAAATTTACTTCAAGTGTATTTTTTTTATTTTAAAAATGACAATAATCTCTGACCTTGGGAGAAATCCTGAAAATTGAAAATATTTAAAATAACAAATGGTTAATTTCCTATTCGTGTTTACTAAAAGTCATTAAAATTTACTGAATCTTTATGCGTAGGAAGAGATAGAAAAATATGAGTTCGAAGATATCAGTTTTTTTTTTGAGAGAAAAAAAACAGTCCTAAGTGAAAAATAATGAATTTTAAGACACAAATTGCAACTTGGAATGAAAGAAAAATAAGTTTACGTTAAAAACGCGTTTTTAAACGATAAGCTTTTATTTATATTTTTTTGGCTTTAGCTTCATGCGAAATAAATATTATTTCGTTGCGAAAGGTTGGCTGCAGTATTGGTATATTTTAAAATCGCAGTAGTGAGTAGAATAAAAGTTTATAATAAAAGGATTTCCATATTTTGTAATCGTGGGCTAAAATAATACATGAGAGCGGATGGAGAGGATTTTCCCTATTTCTGGACTCCATATAATTTTAAAATTACGCATAACTTTAAAATTTGGTCAGTATATTCAATTCATGAGAATTAGTTCAATTATTATTCGCTATTCCAATTGGAAAACATCTAAGGCTAAACTGAAGTAGGTATGCTTCTAATAACAACAAGAAACAATATATTCAATCAATTTTATTTTACAAATTATTAAAAACTCAAAACTTTCGCAGAATATTCTGAAAAATAATAACTGATGAACCTAATCGTAAAAAGTGATAACTGATTCATCATTGAAAAGCTCATATTCCTTGAAGATTTTTTCATAGCAAAATCTGATGCCCAAAGCTTATTTCCTTCCAAAAAAAATTTCGTTTGAAAATTAACTAGTTTTTGTTTTTATACGATCAAAAATTAATTTTTCTCTTTTCAGTTTAGGCTTTGATGACACCAGTCTTAAAAAGAAATTGAATCTAATCGGATTTATTCTACAACCTACTCGGTTTTGAAGAAATTGAGAACTCCCCGATGTGCAGTTGGATAATCCGAAAACATCACAAAATATTAGGTTTATCAAAAGCAGTTGAGAATTTGAAAAATTGCTCAGATATATTTTTTGCTGAAAACAGCCTGTAAAATCACCTCTGAAAATTTTAACGTTTCAATCTTGGACATCCTGTGTGAGCTGTATAATTGAGGCTTCTTGTAATGGTTGTTACTTGAGTATCGGTTTTACACTCAGCCGTAAATAGGCCTACGTTTTCCTAAAGCTTTGTTCTTTTGCATGGTTTAGGTAAGCCTACCGATCTCAAAATCGCTCCACATAAAAAATAACAAAAAATTTAAGTCTAATGATAAACCTAAGAGAAAAATGATGACATAAAAGTATTGCACCTCCTTTCTCACTTCTGTCCAGTTTTTAACCGATTTCGAAAAAAAGAGCTTATAAATTCAGTCAGTAACTTATATAATATGTTTTTTTTCATATGTTTGTTCCACATTATAACTGCTGACCGAAGGCATCGAAATTGATGAAATTTTTTCTCAATAATAGAAGGTAATTTCATGGTGGTTCATTATTTTTTTTTATTTTTAGAATCGATGAGATAGTTTTTGAGTTATCTTTAAAAAGCTATTTGTTTTAAAGCAAAATTGCCTCTAACGCTAATGTAGCGTAAGTAAAACGAAAAATTATTGAAAGAAAAAAAGAAAAAAAGAAAAACAAAAAACATCGGGAAAAATCAAGTCACGAAAAACACTTTCCACCAAATATATTTTATTCGATTTCTTTTCTCTTTTCGTCGAGTAATACGTTCGAATTTACACCGGCTTGGCACTTTTTTTGCTCTTCGATCATAGACAAATACTCAACCATCGAATTCGATATTGTTAGATAAGAGTACCTAGTTGCAATAATTGGGTATCCATTATTTCGAATTAGGCTACGTCAGTACCATCGTTCGTGTTGGGAGAAGGGGAGGTTGCATTATCTCGAAACGCGTATTTTTAGGGTTTTATTAAAGTACCTTTACAAATTTATGAAAGGGAAACCGCACGTTACCTCCAGCATTTTCATTCGTTTATATACCACCGTTCTTCTTATGTATTTTTTCTCCTTTTTTTTTTTCGACTATTTCAAACCGAGTGTCCGATTAGTTTTTCGGTTTTTCAGTTTGCTGAAGTGCCAATCCTTGACGAGTTTTCGAGTTATTTATATATATATTTAATAAGAGACCCAGAAACGGAGGGAAGGAAATTCTATGCGAATTTTGCGGTACAATTGACTGCAGAGACTGAATATTTTAATTTCTTCTAATTGTAAGCAAATAGTGAAGTATGGGATTTAAGTTAGGCCGAAAGGTCTGAGGAAAATAATTGAAAATTGTCCAAGTTGTTCCGTCTTTTTTTGGCAGACGAATATATTTGCTGACCTAAATACTCCGCAACAATTAACGGCGAATATTTCTTCTAAATATTCACCGTTACCTCCGACTAGTAACCCAATTAATAGAGCTAACAGTTATGCAAACGTACAACTAATCAGCATATCTGTCAGCACTATTTGGGAATGTACAATAGGTACTTTTGGCAAACATGAACACTTTAGGCCCAAAAAGAAGTTACCTGGTAAATCGATTTACACCTGGACTTCACTTGCCTTTCTACAGAGTTCCTGGGTAGTCTCACTATCTCCGAACTCTTAGTCTGATGGCGTTCTAATAGGCCACAAGTTAGCTGTCCACCCTATGTTGAGGTGCGACACCATTAGATATAGGACTATTATATAATTACTAAGTATAAGTGTTTACGAGTTACAATGTGATAACTGAAAAGTGTATTGTGACATATTCATCTCGAATTAAATATTGTTTGTTGAATTTCATATCTCATTTTGTGTGTCAATTATAATCCGGCATAAATAGACACAACACAAGTGAAAGTCAAAATTCTCCTTCAACTGAAAAATGATAACTAAACTTACCAACTCAAACGTTGTATCTTAGAAGAGAAAGGGGTGATGTTAAAAATGTTCACTCCCCTGTGATCCGTATGAAACTTAAAAACACTATCGTATAACCACTAAATCGTTTAAATTATTTTCCTCAGTTTCTAATTAATTGATGTGTTTGTAATTTTGTCAAATATTTCTCATATGTATGATAATTAATTGAATAATCAATAGTTCTCTACCCCAACTTCAACTAAGTACCAAAATAAAATATAATACCAAAAAAATTTTTTTCTAACTCACTTAAGGTAGTCATCTTTATGCAGTTTAATCACACCATATTTTCATGAAATATGTGTCTACCAAAACTGAGATTATTGATGCAAAACGAACACTTAGTTCACTGATGCTAGACCAAGATAAAGATCGACACTGAAAGATCAAGACCCTGACCAAGACTATCTGTCTATCGAGGTTGGATTTACATACAGGTGCCAAAATGGAAAATCCACGTGCTGTCTGTGTAAGACCAAGACCTGGACTAAAACTAATGATAAGATTGACGTAACATGATGAAGATGCCAGATCCAGACCTAGACCCTAATTAAGATTATTGATGCTAGACCAAGACTAAAATCAAGACCCAAACCAAGATTATGATTATTGATGAAAGGCTAAGTCCAAGACCTAGACCAGGGTTGCAAGAGCAAAACCAAGATTATTAATGCTAAACTAACAACACCATGTTCTTGGTCGTTGATTTATTTTTCTCGTGGGCAACATATTTTACAAAATTTAAAGGTTTTTTCAGGGCTGTAACTAGGCCTTGGCAACCTAGGTATTTGTCTGGGATGGCAAAATGCAATGGTAGCATTCTGATTTTACTGGAAATAAAAGTAAATTTGATATATTGACAAAGATGAAGAATTTCATTTTAAAAGTGGATGTGAAAAATTCACTTAAAACATATATTAGGGGGGGGGGGTAATAATTGTATGAAGTAAAGGAGCTTGCACTCCTTGATGACAGTTGTAGCTAAAAGGCTGGCTAATATTTGTCTTTATGACGTTAAACAATTGCAAAGATTATGTCTAAATGTAATTACTTATAAGTACTTGCAAGTAATATATGAAAACCAAACCGTGACTAATCAAATAATTACGATGATGTCACAATTTGATACAGGAACCAGTCCGTCATTTCTTATCTCAACAAGAAATGACAAACCAACCTTATAAACGGACGGAAGTATTTACTATGTATGTGTGTATGTGTGTATGTGTGTGTGTGTGTGTGTAACTAAGCCGTTATATAAACCATCCAAACTGGCTCTAAAATTGCCAGTATTTGCCCAGGTTTTGGCTTACCAGTATGTGTGTGCATATGAAGTGGCAGAACATAAAATTAACTGTTGGTCACCTTCTTGTGTGAATATTCTTTCACAACAATGTATTCCACAATATATTTAAATTTTGGATATAAGAACACATTTTCTTTTGAGTCAATCTTATAGAGGTAATTAAAAGGCGTTGAAAAGTTTCTATTCCCTAGGTGGCAAAGAAGCTAGATATGGCGCTAGTCTTTTCAATGGTAACCGCTTAATGTATTGTTGAGTTGTGCTTCAAATGAAAAACGTATAGTTGGAAGAGTTGCACTGCACACCAATTATCATGGCTGAAGTATTCGTTAAATTTGTCCTTTTTGCAGCACAGTGCATTATCTGTTGTATTCCACATCTTCTTTTCTAATTCTTCGATCTTCTCATCAAATTCAACAAGGGATTTGAAATTTCGGAAGAAAAAAGTAATCATTCATAAAAAATAGAGTAACCTAGTTTTTTTTTCAATGAGATCTACAAATTCGTCGTTAGAGCTTGAGCAGTATTGATATTTTGGAATCTCCGATAATATCGGTAATGATTTCCACTATCGCAATAGTTTTTCGATAGATTTTGACATTGATATAATTTTGATTTTTTATTCATTGTTTGAAATTCGTTTGTTAAAATCATGAAAACAGAAAATTTGACGCCTTTTTTGTGACTTCCCAAGCTCAGCTCCTCTTTAATCTCTACATGTTTTACATTTACGTATATACATCATTTAATTGCTAACTTGCTATTGCATGAGATCATTAGCAGTAGTATTCCAGTTTAGAAATTTCTGCATTTTTAATGACTGAATTATTGACGAAGAACGACATAACAGCTTTGATCTTTGATTTTCATTTTGAAAATAAGATTAGAAGAATCTTTCTTTTTGAAAATCACAACAAAAGGTCAATTGGCCAAACGTATTAAATTTACACTTTAAACCAAAAATTTGTTCATCTTTTTAGTTTCTTCCACATTATTTTCCAGATTCGGAATTGAAAAGATGAAAAACTATCGATAGTACGAAACTGTCGACAGTTTCCAGCTCTGGTCTTCGTCGTCGTCGTTTTTAAGTTTGAATGAAAATAACGAAGAAGTTCGGTACTTCAGATCTTTTTGTCGTTTCTCTTTTGACGTATTTGCCGTCCGCTCGTATAGCGCCCTGTAGCAAAATAAGTGGCCGTTCCAGTTTTCTTTTTTTTTCGCCTTCTCTTCTCCAGTTTCATTCACAAAAGAGTGGCGGCGGTGAGAATGAAGAATGGCCGGGGCTCTCGAGTGAAACCGTAAAAACAGCGGGACGTCGTAAACACTTACGTTAATTTTTGACGCGAAATTAACTGGCACCGTGGTGAACGGCCACCACCGTTTCAAACAAATAGCCGTTTAAATGTTGTGCCAGAGTTTTTAAAACGGAGCGGGAGACGATGGAGGGGCGAGTGGGTTAGGCCGGCGACGTAGTTGGGGGTGGGGCTGGGGGTTCGAAAAGAAGAAAGAAAAAATAATTGTATACGCGCGCAAAAGTTACTCGATAATTATTTTCACTGCGTAGAAGCCGGTCGTTTTCCCTAACAATTCGATTGCTAATAAGAAAAAATTCGTTCGATGAAAGTTAATTTTATGGAAACGTCGTCTGGCCACGTGACCGGATATGAATTACTTGACAGGAAGGTGGATCCGTTCCTCCCAATTGCGTTCGTCGTATAGCCGTACCATCCACGACGACGACGACGACGAAAGCATTTTTCCTATTTGTTTTGCTTCCTCGTCCGCTACGATTCAAGAAGAAAGTAAGAAAAGAAGGGGAAAAGGTGGTGAGGAGTGATTTGGAAAGTAAATGAAGAACGTATATAGCAATCGATTTTAATTATTGTTTCAAATTGGCACCGTGACAAATTCGAAAAAAATGTAGTAGGCCTACGACACTTTCGGAAACAGAACACAACACAAAAACACTCTGGCACAGCAGTACTTCGCTAGAGAACCCAGTTTACCAATCTTCATCAAAAAAACACACATGAATTCCGAATTTCAAAAAATATACCTACTTGAAAAAATTTCGATAAAACTACGTGCCCCTAATGAAAAACAATTTTCTTTCAAACTTTGAAACCAGACCGCCACCCATTCCTACAGAATTTGGTTTTATGTGTTTTTTCGTTTAAATTAATTTTCTCCAGTCAGAGTGGACTAAACATTTTGAAATTTTGATTAATGATAGATACTAAGGAGATACACTTTTGACAATTTTTTAAAATTTTAAACTTATTTCTTCATAAAAAATTTCTCTGTTAAAATTTTAAAGGGGGCAAGAACTTACCTTAAAACAGTTTTACCACCATTTAATAACTATCAAAATTACCAACTCTTATATATTACTTCATGGTACTTAAGAAAAAATTCAACTGCGTGTCCCGAGGGGTGAAAAATAAAATGAAAACTGCTAATTTTAGTCAGTTCTCGCAATTTTTTCGTTATTTTTTGATACATTTTGGCTTGAGAAAATTACGTTTTCCAAAATAGCAAAAAATTAATTATTTTTCCCCGATTCCTCCTCAAACCTTTTGAACGATTTTTTGAAAATTTTGTTGGCACGTTTTGTGGGTTTTTTCTTATTTTTTTACAAATAATAACATAGGATATTCCTCTCCAAACAATTTCAACATCACTGCCAGTGGTGGAGTTACAAGAAAGTTTTCTGAGGCCATGTCCTCTAAAAATTAAATTTAGCCATCAAAGGTCCCTTAAAAAATAAATTCACTATGCCACTAAACATCACCATTATTAATTCCACCATATTACAAATCTATGCTCTTTTTCTTTTTCAAGTAAACTTGGTTGGTACAGGTTTAAAATTTGGAAAAAAATTGTTTTTTACAAAGGGCACCTTTTGGCATAATTTTTGTTAAAAATCTAGTTGGGGCCGCAACTCTCTTCTTATTGTCTCAGAGCCTTTCAGGTAAAAAGACTCTATGGCAGAAATACTTCCCTAGAAAATACAGTTTGCCAATTTTCATCAATAATTTAAAAAAAAAAAACCTGAATTCCAATTTATTGAAAAAATTGTAAAGTAATGTGGATAGTAATCGATATTTGCACTGATAGTTATCAATATCTGACAAACATATCGATATATCAATATTTCACTGCTAGTTTTAGGTAAAGAAATTACAAAAAAATATCGATAATTATCATATCTTCAACAAAAATATATATCCATCGATGTTTTTTCGCTAAAAACTGATTTTCAAGGGATTTGCTGTTTTCCAGTTTTCTCAGAAACTACTGAACCAATGGGCACCAAACTTCTCTTAGATCTGCTCAGTGTACAATGATTATCTTTTGCAAAAATTTGAATTTCATCATATTTATAGTTTTCTCAAAACAATGAACACAAAATTTTGAAGAATAAGCTAACACTACAACAACAGACCTCGATGCATATAAGCCGAGTTCAGTCATAAAATTAGACTACAGACGGTGATCCCATAACCTGTGAACCAAAAACATGTTCTTCCAACATAATTATGTGGGAACCAGTCACACATCGGTCAGCTAGTGTGCAAGCCCACCCGTCACCACTGATCACAAGTCATCACAGGTACATACATACATACATAATTAAATTAATTATACAGTAAGTATATACCTATACATAAACAACAATTAGGTAAAAATTGGAAAATAGTACAAATTGTTTTTTTTTTCCCATGAAACAGATAGTTTTCATCATCCCTAACCCTTTTGTGAGGTCAATTTTAATACCCTGTTTACAAGAAAACTGGGTAATAAATAGTTAGTATGTAACTAATCAAATGACGAATAGAAAGATTTATAATACGAAAGATATAATGTCTGACTAATGGTCACCTAGCCTGTGGGTAACAATGAACAATCTTAAATAAACTTGAATAAACACTATAATCTTATGATCTAAAGGTTGTAGTTTCAACACTAACTATGGTCACAATCCCAACTAAAACAATGGTACTTTGGTTTGGTTCAACTGGTGCTCTCACTTTTAACTGAAATAGGACTTCCATGACAAAAAAAACACTTCGAGCTCGTCTATTTTCTCCACTTCACGGAGAAACATTGAATCATGGATATATTTTTAGCATTACAGGTTTGCATAACTACCACCGACTCTGCCATTAAAATTTCTTATCGAAAGTCCAGAATTATGATGTCATCAGGACCTTCAGCTACTTCTTGTCACTGCTTTCACCCATCACATCTCAATCAAGACCATCATATACCCCCTACCTATCACCATTAATTTTAACATATCCATCTCAACATATTATCATCGTGAAAATGGCAATTTATTTTAAAGTATTTATAAAATATTACGGGCTAAAAACTGATGGAAACACTATCATTTCAGAAGTACTAGACAGATTTGCATGAGATTTTTCAGAAAAAATTGTTTTATTCCAAGGAAGGTTTATTACCACCAAGGAAGTCCGAAGCCTTCCTGTGATTAAGTTACCAATTTTTACCATCGGTGAAAACAGAAAATGGACAAAACATTTCTTGAACTGAATGAAAACGTATAAAGCATGGTTTACAGGATGCGTTGATGAAAATTTAAAAAGTAATTTTATTTTCGTTGTGGTGTATATATATATATATATATATATATATGTGTGTGTGTCTACGTGTGAATTTGAAGTGAATCTCTTTAAATGGAGATTCTTTAGCTGTATTTTGGTTGTTTTCCCCAAATTAAAAATGAATTAATTTTTAAACGAATTCAGGGTCAATGCTCCATTAACGTTTTTAAAATAAGAAATTCTTGGTACATCTCTGCTTCCCTAGATGTACCGGAGGATTCATCGCTGGTTAAGGTAATTTTTACTCATATTATGGAGTGATGCATCCTACGATATTTTTTGGGGAGGAACTGAATTAAAATTTCTGGCTCAAATTTTGAATTAAATCAATTCTTGGACCTTTTTGGAATGCAAGAAGGAGGTGAAGGTAATTTTTTTGTTTACATTATTGAGTGCTACATCACAGGATATATTTTTCGATCGGGTCCAATTTTTAATTGAAACAACCGTTGAAGCATTTAAGGCCACAAAAAGGTTGTTAGAATAAAGGAAAAAACCGGGTTACAGCTCGCATCAGGGCAACCCTCAAACCTCTTGCCAAAGCTCTAAAATTTCTCAGTCATTAAATATGAAATCATCACCCTTCTGAACAGCAACTATTAATGTCCCTCGAAAGAGTGGTCATAAAACCTCTCACCCACTCCTAACCATCACCAGGGTGCCCCTCAAACATGCCCATAAAAACGGGAAAATGAGAGGAAATAAAATTCTTGTCCATAATTATGACGTCATTAGCCTCTCCAACTACCCACTATCAATTCTTTTCTCCGGAGTACTCCTCAGGCCTCTAGTCCACATTTCAAGCCATCGCCAAGAAGCTCCTTAATCTTCTCACATTGCCTTCCAAAATTTCTAAGTTCATAATTATAACGTCAGCTGCCCTATGGGCGTCATCATCAATGGCCCCAGCCCGCCTCCTGCCTATCATTAGGGTCTTACCCCAGTATTCTCAAGCTTCACTTTTCGTAAAGTACCACTTATCCTTTATTCATAGAACGAAAATAGGCCAAGGGTTTGTAAACTGCCTTTACACAATAAGTGAGGTTTGAGAATACACAATCCACTCGCCCATCATTATCAGTTATTAACATATCCATTTCAATATCTGATGAAAATAATATATAAATAGATAAACCTCATCCAACTCTGATAATAACCAAGGCGATCCTCAAACCACTCACCATGGCCTTAAAATTTCTCAGTTCATCATTATAGCGTCATCACCACCTCACGTTGTCCGCTGTCAGTGCTTTTTGCCAGAGTGGCCATAAAGGAGAAAGAGAAAAAAGGAGAAACGGGATAAAAACGTGTTAATGAAAAACTGATTATCCGAATTTATCCACGCAAAAAAGTAATGTAGTTATACAATTTTGCCTTCCCTTGTATCTTAAAATTTTAAGATAGGTAACATATTAAATGTTACCTTAAAATTTATGCTTTTCACGCCCAGTTGTATCGAAATCTCAAATATCCTCAACCTCTCATCAGGAAAAAAAAAACACTTAGAAAACGACAAATCTCCGGGGAGGCCGAAAGGCTTGGTGAAAGAAAGGTATTTGAATTCCAAATGCTAGCTGAAATGCCAGCGTTACGACTAAAATTCGTAGACTGATTATAAATGACGTAGCCGAGAAGAAAGACTTTTTCCTTTTTGATTTTTCTGCTCTTTTTTTCTCCTTTTTTACTCAGTTTGCTTGCAAACAGGAGTATTAAAATAGATCTCGTAAAAGAGTTAAGAGTGGAAATTGTGAAAATTATCCGTTTCATGAGAAAAGAAAACGATTAGTACTATTTTCCCATTTTAACTTAATTTTTTTATGTAGGTATAATGTATGTGTGTATAGTGTATGTACCGCCCAAAATTTTGTGTTCACGGTTTTGAGAAAACTACAAAATGGATATAGAGCAGAAATTTTCACGAAAGGTAGTTCTCATATAGGAGCTGGGTAGCTATTCCACTAATATTTTATGTCGTTTAAGTCGGTTTAGCAAGTTCAAAAAACTTAATCGACGTGAACGACGTAAACAAATATTTTCGACATATTCTGAAAGCCAAAAAAACATTGTTAACTTGAGCTGAGAAAAATATACACAGCACCAGAAAAAACATTCGCAGTACATCGGAAAACATAACAAACACATCATTCCGCTGTTTACGCCTTTTGCGAAAGCCTGTGCCCATTCCACCTCTTAAGGAGAATACGTCAATGCCTTTACACTTTGGTTAAAGGGCATAAAACAATGTGAATAATTAATGGAATAACTCTGCAGGTCTGAATGAAGTTTGTTGCCTATCGGTTTTGTAGTTTCTGAAAAAACAGGAAAGCAAAAAATTCATGCAAAAGTCGTTTTTCCAGGGTTATGTGAAAAAGACGAAAGGAAATTTTCACGATTGATTATTCTTATATCGGTGCAAGTCTGGTAGAAGTTTGGTTACTGTTAGGTTCGTAGTTTTTGAAAAAACTGAAAAAGAAATATCTCTGCCTCGCATCAATCGCGGTAGGCAAGTGTGTATTTTCTAAGTGTCAAATTTTTTAATGTCTGCCATTCGAAAACCAGAGGACCTATTTCGTTCAAATTTAGTACCAAACCAGTCCCTAATATTCTCCAACTACGATAAAAATTTCAAGTCAATTAAATATTTTAATTGACGGGAATTATCGCGATTACAATATGGTGGGTTTGTAACACTTCGAGAACCCCTCCCTCCGAAACTAGCGGATGAATTTTAAAAATTTTAACACAAATGTATAGTCCATGAAAGCTTCCAACACTACTCCAAGTTTCATCGCCAAAGGTCAAAAAACGGAGACTCCATAGACTTCCAAAAACTGGTAAAATAAACAAAAAGGGAAATATATATACTATATATATATATATATATGTATATATATTGTGTACAGAAGAATTTGAGTGACCCATACATTCGTGATCTACGACTCCTGATCGGCGCTTTTCCATAGGTCCTGCCCCTCCTGAATGCAATAGTTAGGAAAAATACACTGAAATTGCTAGAAAAAATATTGTGTTCACGGTTTTGTGATAAGTACAGAACAGATGAAACTGAAATTTTCACAAGAGGCAGTCATCATACTGTTAAGTGCTCATCAGTTCAGTATTTTTTGAGAAAACTGAAAAAAAAAAATTCCTGTAAAATTCGTTTTTTCATGATTCTGAGTAAACTACAGAAATAATGAGGCTGAAACTTCCACAATAGATTATCTCTATATAGGTGGGAATGCAAAATTCCTGGATATTTTGTGTTCATGGTTTTGAAAAAATTACCCAACAGATGAAGCTAAAATTTTCGTAGGAGGTATTCTTTATATGGTACCAGGTCTGCCACGAGTTTGGTGCCAATTGTTTCAGTAGGTTCCAAGAAAACTAGAAAACAATAAATGCCTAGAAAATCTGTTTTTAGCAATAAAAAATCGATAGATCGATATTTTTGCTGGTTGTGGATCGATGAAGAAGAAGTTTTGTAACGCGAAACAAAGAATTAACCAAAGTAATGTTTCAGTGGCGTGTGAATTTGACATCAATCAATATGATGAGTGTGTAAGTACAGATTGAGTGAGATAAACGAAGGTGTACAGAGATAAACGAGTGAGCGGCGAATAGTGTATCAGTGTAGCCGCGAATGATAATATAAAATTGTATTTTGAATATAGTCGATTGTTTGCAGGAGTGAGAGAGAAGAAGGATTGGTGGACTCAACAGAGATATCAATAATTATCGATAGTTTTCCGTAATTTTTTTACTTGTAACTTACAATGAAACATGGATATGTTTGTCAGATATCAATAACTGTTGATATCATTTCACAAATTTTTCAAATAAAATTGAATTTCAGTTTTTTTTTTTTTTTTTTCAGTTATGGATGCAAATTGACACCAACTAAATTTTCTAGTGAAGTACCGCTGCGCTAGAGTTTTTTTCACTCTTTTTCTTGAATCAGAATTTTGAAGAAGTCTAGTCGTCATTTGGGCAATATTTTCTCTGATGTATATTTTTATTTATTTTTTATTTTTTAATTGTTTCTGTGCCCATTTATGTTTCATTAAGTATGTCACTCTTAGAAGAACTAATGTTTTCAGAAAAAATGTTTTCTACTGGGCTGTAAATGTCCGATTCGATTTTAAATTTTTGAAAAGAATAGTCCCACTTTTCGTGAAAAACTTCAATATTCGCAGTAGTATCCTCTAAGTTTGATTTAATAATTTTGTTTCTTTGAAACCTTTCATTTCGAAAGTCTAGCGACTTTATTTTAAAATTCTAGACGTTCCTTTTTCGCAAGATATTCTTATCGATACGAATGTACACGTAGATATATACGGTATACGTTCGACAATCAATAGCTAATAAAATTTTGTGAATTTTATTGAAAGAAAAAAAACGAGCATTTTGTCGCCTAGACAACGTCAATTTTCCGCCATATATTGCCTTTTTATTGAATTTTCGGCCAAAGAAACCGATCAAATTACACGAAATACTGGATAGGCCTTTTTTTTTTTTTTTTGTGCTTTCCTGTTTTTCTTTTTTAGCACTTACTGTAATCGATATCGTTAATTTTTTCACGCTTCCACCCTTCGGCTCATTATGATTTTACGATGTTTTTGTTGGTATCGTAATAATTTTTATTGGATTTTTTTTCCCTTTCTCTCTTTCTCTCACTCTCTACTCTCCTCCCCGGCCACTACGTATGACAGAATGTATTTACGTTTTATAATCATACCGCACACACTGTCCAGTTTCTACATCATTTACAACGAATACTGTGAAACATGGGACGACCCTCCAATTTTTACACAAATATGAAAAACTAACCGATGAAATATTGCGAGAAATATTTTTTTTTCGTAGTGATTATTTAAAACTACAAAGAAAAACGAATGTGCAGCTGCAATGAGCGAAGCACGCGTTTCGTGTAGTTTGAGGCGTTTTATCAAGAAAAAAGCATTGAAAGAGACAGAGAGAGAGAGAGAGAGAGAAATTGTCGAATCGAACAAAAAATATATGGATTAGTTTTTTTATGGACGAAAGAAAATTCGTGTGAAGTGTACTTGGATTAGTTTTTATGTGGATTTTCGACGTAAACTGACGTAGTTTTTTGAAGGGTTTGAGAGCTTTACGCGTGAAAAAATATTTCTTGACCTCTAAAAGTGGAAACTTTGGTCATCAAGTACGAAATTTATGGGAACTGGAAAGTTGTGACACCTTTTCTCTCCTTTAAGCGATACGTGTTAATCATGTGTTTGTGTGTCGATGATCAAATATCGATCAGTATAGTGTTTAACATATATAACATTACAGTAAGAGATTCAAATTCTGGTAAATTACCTCACTTACGTGTGGCGTTTTGCTTTTGAATATTTTATCGAAGATCAAAAAAAATTTTATTAACTCACGTCGGAGTATTGGATATAATTGAGGAAACCCGTTTTAATTTGAACACTATTAAGGGAAATTGTTCCACTTTTGTAGCTATTATCCTCACTCCTAAAAAACGAAACTTAAATTTAATTGCCCCGTATTCGGACTCATTGGAAATAATGAAAAATGTTTTTTAAATACTTACCTAATTGAATTAAATTTACAGATAAATATAATTATAAATTCATAAATCCAACAAATACGAATTACGTAAATATTTCGTCTTCAAAGTCGTGTCACTCTTCATATCTCGTGCTTTCTTTATTAAGTATAATTAATACTCTGTGTATTGACCATGTACCTCATTATAAGGCTGAGCACGTGTTCAGTTGTATTTGAGTGGTCAATATTTAGGCAGACAAAGGGTTGAGTTGGTGTCTAAATACAACCCATTCTAATGCATTTTCCAATGAAGCTTAAAAGCCTGGCTACGACCATTCATATGGAAAATCCTCTTTTATTTTCTTTATCATAAAGTCTCTACCACTCAGGATGGCACGCGTAAATTATTGTGTTATCTAATGCAGTGATGAATCCTAGATTTTCTGTAAAAGAGGCTAAATGCTAATATTCTAATTTTTTTTACTCTTCAATCAAGCACACCCCCATTTCACCACCCTTTTTAATGGAAATCTATCGGAATAACATAAACGTATAATGTAAAAGGCATCTATAGAAATTTATCAGAATTTATTGAAAAGGTATTCAACCTGAAGATAATATCGTTATTTTTGAATACGTTACCAGTCTCTGATAAATGAGGATTGAGTATTATTAGTATAGTAATATCAATTAAAATTTCTGTAATACCTCGAATAGGTGTACTAACTCAAATGGAGAAGACTATAACTAGATTTGTTTAAGGGTTGACCTACTGATAAGACTAGTGAAGGTAAATGGCCTGGTATGTTTTGTCAAGTTGAGAAGATGTTAAATTAAATAGACATCTCGAAGTTGTGCTCTCCGGCAAAATTGTTACTTTTTCTAATTTAAACTTCATCACCTTGTACTAGAAAATACAGGTCTGTTCACAGGGCTGTAACTAGGTACGTGCGATTTGTGCATTTGCAAAGGGCGACCGAGTGCAAGGGCGCCATACCAACCAAAAAAAAAAAAATTATAATACATTGTCGTTGTCCAATACATCGTCTGGACGACGACAAAGAATATCATTCTGATTTAACTGGAAAAAACAAATAAGTGTTTTTTTTTTTTTACTTAGAACATATATTTAAATTTTGAACATAAATCAATCTCATATTGCATATAAAGTTAAATAGACCTCGGTGTGTTTTCACTCAAATTTATATTGTTGCTGGTTTTGGATCAATACCCATACTCGCCTTTCTCCAAACCAGTAACATAATGATTATTTAGGATTACATCAATAGGTCAACTCCAAAATACATTAAAATAAGACATCACTGCAGTATTTAAATGATAAACTAAAGAGAAAACAGACATATCCCAATTTTTTCATTTGGATAAATTGTTACTAATTTCTAATTATAAATACTTCCCTCCTTTCCAAAAAATACTAGATTAGTTAATTTCATCTATTTCATCAGTAGGCAAACCTCAAAAAGCTAGTTCTTTTCTTCTCCGTGTAAGTAGACCTACTCGAGGTTACACTGATATTTAAATTGTTACTGCTTAAACCCCATTTCTCAAAAACTAATAACGTAATAAATAATAATGATTTTATCTTTAGGTCAATTATTAAATATATTCGGACAAATGTCAATAAGTTTGTTTCTGTAATAATGCCTGTTCAGCAAAGTGTTAGGTACTAGTTTTTAGTTAAGGCTCATAAATTTCTTAATAATCAATAAGTCATTGTTTTCTTTTATTGATTAGGGTAATAGAACAACAAGAAAATGTTCCCATATTATGTTCATAATTTTCTTGAATTTTTAATTTGAACTGTCCTATATCAGTTTTAGGCAGTTTAAATAATGGATTAATAAAGCCCCAACAATTCTCAATGGTCCATCATAAAATTAGTAACATTTTTTTTTACCTTATTTCCCTACCTTTATTTTGTAATCCATGTCTTCAACTTTTAGATTCCATTTTTATCTAATTTTTTCTATCAAAAAATAAATACGTCGTACTTTCAAATTTGTTACTGGTTTTCATCAACATTATGACGATTATAAAAAGATTTTGATTTTTGTTGATTACTATGTGTTGAGGGTCATTAGATTATGAAATGTTAAAAACATATTTCTACTCTTCACTAGTTCTCTGTTAGTTGTCCTATTTGTAATTTAGAATTTGTTTTTTCTTATACAGTTTGCAATTACATGGTATGTATTAAATATTTTTCAGTAACATTTTTTAGATTACCTGCAAATGTCCAAATTTAGCGTATGTGATAAACCACTGTGTTTTTGCTAGACAAAAAGAGCCATAGCTTTGTAGCTTCCACTTGATCCACCGTTGATCCAGTGTGGAGTATGTACAAAAGTGTTGGCTATACATGAATATAGGGTCATTATGTTATAATTGAAAGAATAGTGAAAGCAGTTATCACTCAGAGTAAAAGTCCTCATTTTGACTGGTCCACTACCACGTACCAAGTGCAAAAATTGTCCGCTCAGCATCTAAAATTTTGATCATAAGCGTGAGCGTATAAGCGTTGATACGTTTTTAAGCCGTATTTTTAAATAAATAAAAAAAATTTACGTTAAACTTCTCAGTTTTAACTTCAAAGTGAAATGTAATTTATCAAGATGGTATATGCAAATAATTTATGATGATGATTAAAAACACAATAGGTAAATTCACAATATAATAATTTTGTACATACAGTACAAATAAGAACAAAAGTTTACATAATATTCAGCACAGTTTAGACTATCAGGATCAGAGTACCAATATTCAACACAAAATGTGAGTGTATATACAAAAATGGGTGTAATAATGTTCACTGTGATTAATGTAAAATAGGTATTAGTTTGTGTATAATTAATAAGAAAGAAGAGTTTGTTGGAAGAAGAATAAGAAGAAGAAGAAGAGACTAATTTGTAAATAAGGCATTATTATTTACATAATACCACATATTTTCATTCGTATGTAGGAATGTAATCATCAGTAAAATTATAGACGACTAAACCCGTTACACATACTATTAATTTTGTTTCATCATCATCACTCATCAGTCATCACTTAATATGAACTTAACACCTAACTTGAGAATTAAGAACTTCATCTAAACATGCTCACACCTAATCCTTGGGAGAAGCCTAATGATCTAATAGCAGTTTCCTAGAGGACTTCGCACCAAAAAATATCATATTAGGTGCTAAATTCAAACCATTTCCTAATATACTTCGGTAACAAATGTTTATACCAATACATCAGGCACGCATTAAAACTTTTTTATATGAAACTTGAACAAGTACATAATCATCGAACACAACATAGTTTAGCAATCGTGTGAAATTCTGCAGAACATTGCTGCCATTTATACGTATTCGGTTCTCAAAATTCTCATACACTGATACATAACTCTGCCTGAAATCATTCAGTTTTATCATTTATCTTCATAAAATTCTAAATTTCTCATATTAATAACTAAAGTTATCATAATTACTGATTTTTTTTATACCTCTGTAAAATATTTTTTTTAACAAATAATAATCCAATGATGCGAATATTCTCAAACATGGTACTCCTAGTTTAAGATATCTACACTCCATTCAACATAACATCATCCCTGACAAACATCAAAGAAAACGCCAACCAGCCAATACGATTGTTTTAAATTGAATGGATTTTGCTGTATAAAATAATATTCGAAATGTATTTATTGGCAACATAGCGTTGACGCCAGGGACCATCTTACACTGGACGGAGTATAGGGCTTCATTTTTTCCCTTTCCTCCCTGTTTGAACATTTGCGGACGTTTGCGGTTAGTTAAGATTTTTGTTTATTTTTAAGGGACATGTGTGCTACGTTTACGGCCATTAATAGAGGCAAAAATCTAGAAAATAATGCCAAGACCAAGAGAACCTCACAACCGCGGTGGTCTTACTCTTACTGTTGCTGTTCGTTAATCACGATCCTTACGCGTTCATTTCAAACTGAAACTATTAATCTCAGAGGCTTGAAACAGATGAGAAGCGAAAAATTTTCCATTAAATTATTTCCTAGGCCCCAAAAGCGCGCTGAAATGTAAATTAGGTTTATAAGCTGCTATTAATTACCTTGTCGTTAAAACGCTGCTGCCCATTTTCTTTACGTAGGTAGGTATTTAAAATCTAACCGTAGGTACACATTCCGTTTTCCTTCTTTGGACTTTTTTCGCCCTCTGTTGTCGCAGTAACACCTCTTGATTCTTCTATGTCAAATTTATTCAGCAGCATATTTCGATACACGAAAAATCTCTCTCGAAAAAAAAAAAAAAAAAAAATTACACGCTATTAGGAAATTATGAGAAGATCGTTACACGATATTAATGATGTGTAAAATATGTTCAAGAAGTGCTCGCCTGCTGCCTTTTCCTTTTTTTTTTTATTATTATTATTACTATTATTATGTACACTTTTTTTTTTTTTTATCCATTCGTGTTTCGCTCCCTTCTTACAAAGGCGGTAAGAAATCGGTCAAGTGGATTAAATAGCGGGCGGTTTACTCAAATAGGTGTTTTTCTACGCCAAAATGTTTAGCTACGATTTCTGATTTTCTTCCTTTAACCCGAAATCAGTCTAAAAGGTGCACAAAAGTGGATCGATGAAATGTGTAAGCATTAGGCTACAAATATCGAGTTTTCATAGCGGAGAAAATGTGCGTGGGGGTGCATGAAAAATTGCGAAGCTGGTACTTTATTTGAATTCGTTGCATTAACTTTTGCAGAAGTTATTCATCGGTTACAAATTTTTCAAGTTTGATAAATAGAGACTACGAGCTTTGAATTGTGCCAAAATGTTTTGTATGTAACATTTTACAGGGTGTTTCCTGAGCAGTCCCCTTCCCCGGAATTTAAACAGTTGATAATACGCCTGAAGGTAAATGAAAAATGTTCGACAAACATGCGTTAGATATATATCCGCTTCTAAACGGTTTAGAAGGTAAGGTAGGCTAAAAGCATGACATTAAGAAATTTACTTTGAGTTGATTCATAGTAATTATCACGAGGAAGAAGAAAGATCCTTTTCACTTTCGTCCTGTCTCATACAGCGAAAGTACTAAATACCGGAGGTTGCTAAAATTCTATTGAAAAATCCAAAATATTGTCCTAATTTTCCAAATTGTTAGTACAAAGTTGATAAACGTGAAAAGGACTTTTTCTATTTCTCTTGACAAATTTTATACGTAGATACCTAGTCAAATAATAATTTTAAAGTACGTACTTAATATCATGCTAAACTCACGGAACTGGCTACAAGATCCCAGTGTTTGCCAAGAATTTGGCTCTCACATACATTTGTGTATGATGTGGCAGAACACCCAAAACTGTTGATTACCTTCTATGTGTGAATACTTCTCACGACAAGGATTCCACAGAACCATTTTATACAAAGGAGTTGTCAGCAAATGAATCATCCCTAGGAAGGTTTTAAGCTTTATTGGGAGTCTGTAGCCACCTTGAGGACAAATTTTTAGACAATCCTCACTTCTTTATTATTTGTCAACTGAAAAACAAAAAGAGAAAAAGAAAAAAAATATGAGGAAAAAATAGCTCTATCTCTCTTTTTCTATGTGGCTCTCTCTTTCTCTCTGTAGTCTTCCATTAGGAGGATTATGAGTCCAAAATCGAACTGCTACGCGGAGGTGGAGCCCACGGGTAACGGTTACTAATTTGTCATAAAGTGTACTATCAACCGTTGAAGTTCGGGTAACTTCTTTCTGAGGAAACACCCGATATGTAAGATACAGATTTTTTTGATAAATATGTGTTGTTCATGGAACCAAATCTATTGCTCGTCTCACTCCGTCAATTCCAACTTATTTCTCCACAATCACTTCATGCGACTTCTCTAGGTACCTACGTCTATAGTTAAACATGTACATATGAAATTTAGGTAGCCCTCCTCTCACTTTGATAATACTATTTTGTGTCCAGCGAAAGGATCGGATTATTTGATTGACGGATGAAATAAAAAGTTCAAGATAAAATCATCTGCGTGAATTTTTAATCAACTAGAAATATGATTGGCCAATGGTAGACGGTCCATGTAGATATTGGTGATGAGCAAAACTTGTCTCAGTTTTGGAAAAAGAGCGATATTAAAATCTAAAGTAAAACTTGAGAAAAAATATGAAAAAATTGTAAAATTTTTGCCATTATCCTACAAAAATAAATTAATAACTTAATTTTTATTTTAGCCCTTCTCCCTTTTTGATCATTTACAGATATTTTTGTAAATTGAGATTATTGTATATTTTGGTAAGACGTAAATAATTTAAGTTTAATTCAGCCATTATTAATAGTAAAAAATCTTCTAAGCATAATAATGAACCGACATTCTGAGTTTTTCCATTATAGTATTGTTTACACTACTTCTTGTATAATATTATATTCAGAAAAATGAATGATTGATGATAACAAAAAAAATGAAAATAGCGGCTCACCAGATGCGCATCCCGCGTATACGTGGGGCAGAATCTTCGTTATGGGAGTAATTTTTTATTGATGCTTTCACATAAGTATTTTGAAACAATCTAGAAATATTGACAATGTACGTCAATAAAAATCAAAAGGTTTTGATTTTATTTTGACGAGCATCTGCATTTTAATGGGAAGTGGATGTTTTGATCAACACGTCAATAAATTTACGGGTTATCCCTACATGTTTAATGTTATTGATAACAACAGAATATTGATCAATATTATTTGTTCGGCTGAAAATTCCATAAGAATAAAGCGGCAAACTTCCTTCATTCTATCCAAAATCAATAATGATTGGCTTATAAGTATCAAAATTTGACTTCTAACTTTCCATTTTGTAATTAGGATTTGACTAACCTCAGAGCGCATCAATAGGTTGTTTAACAAACTCTAACGCAACAGCAGCTCCGTTAGAAAAAGTAGGTTTTCAAAAATTATAAAATTAGGTAGCCGCTAAAAAGTTATTAATATATCATAATGAATATTTGTTCCGAATTACGTTTCTATTGGTCCAAAATTAGACATTTTATAGTCAAAATAAAAATGAAAATAGTGTTACCGGAAGTACCGTGCAATCGATCCGTACTAAAATTTTTAGAAATTTGTTTGTTTCGAATTTCGTAATTATTGGTCGAAAATTAGAAATTTTATAGCCAAAACAAAAACGAAAATAGCCATACCGTAAGTACCGTACGGCCGATCCACACCACAATTTATAGAAAGTTATAATAAATTACAGTAAATTTTTGTTTCAAATTTCATATCTACTGTTGGAAAATTACAAATTTTATAGCCAAAATAAAAACAAGAATAGCCATATCGGAAGTACCGTACCGTCGATCCGTAATAAAATCAATAGATCAGGTCCTTTGATCAGTACTAATGTTCGTTTCAATTTTCGTGACTATAGGATAAAAATTGTGACCTATACCATGGTAACAAGAAATTCGCTTATATATATGTATATATATGAATTTGAATTATTAGCACCAAAATTTTCCTTGAATTATGAAACGAAAAAGTACCCACCCCACTCCCAGATCGTTCCATGACACAAAGATTAATAAGTAGATTTTCAATATAAAACCTACTTGAAAAAAACTCTAACGCCGCAGCAACTTCGTTAGAAAAAGTAGGTTTTCAAAAAATGTAAAATTAGGAAGGTAGTCATTAAAAAGTTATTGATAGATCGTAATAAATATTTGTTCCGAATTATGTTCCTATTGTAGGCATTTTACAGGCGAAATAAAAATGAAAATAGTGTTACTAGAAGTACCGTACCACTAATCCGCACCAAAATTCATAGCAAATTGTGCTATTGATCAAAAATTTATAATTTTACAGTCAAAACAAACATGAAAATAGCCATACCGGAAGTACCGTACGGCCGATCCGTACCAAAATTTATACCAAATCATAATTATGTCATAGTGAATACCTATTTGTTTCAAATTTTGTATCTGTTGGTTGAAAATTAAAAATTTTGAAGCTAAAAAAAAAAAACGAAAATAGCCATTCTGGAAGTACCATACGGCCGATCTATAACAAAATAAATAGGTCAAGTCCTGGGCTTAGTACTAACGTTCGTTCTAAATTTCGTGACTCGGATAAAAATTGCAAACTATACCGTGGTAACAATAAATTGGCTTATAATATATATATATATATATGTCCTGAGTTATGAAACGAGAAAAGTAGCTATCCTCACCCCCAGATTGTTCCACGATACCAAGATTGATAAGTAGATTTTCAATAGAAAATCTACATGAAAATTAGCAAATATGAGGGTTAAAAAGTATTTTCTCAACTCATACACCAAAAAGAGGTTATTATTAAATCGATTTTTGTTAGCAAAATAAAAGATTTCCAAAGCAGTTTGAAACATCGAAAATGGTTTTCATTTCTTCACCAAGTTTAGAAACAGTGTAGAAATGAGTTTTTTCTCAACCGTTTGTTGTTTATTTCTTCACAGCACCGTTTACACGTACTCAAGTTGCAAAATGTCACAATGAAAAAGGGGTATTTCACACGGTGATGCTTACACAAACAACCAAGTTCGCTTCTCCATAATATTCAATTAGGTATATCTAAAATTCTATTCACGAATGAAGTTTACATGTTTAATCGAATAAATAATTACCTTTTTTTAGTGGATTCGTTGAAAACAATATCGCACTCAACTAGTTAGCCACTCGTGATGATAATGAACTCATTTTGCCAACTATAGTCGAGTAAAATACTATTTCTCAAATTTAAGATGGTACAATAGCGAATTAAAGTACTAAATTTTTCAATTTTACCACCTTATCTTTGCTAAAGTTTAGTTCGTATAGTTAGGTTCTACCCTCATCAATGGATCGTTTGTCTTAAAAAGTGTTCGACAAAATCGCACTTACAACCCTGAAGGAGTCAAACGTACATGAAGCCACAACGTCGGATTTGTAGCAAACAAGTCCGTATGTAACCATCTCAACAAATCGCCAAGAACCCAAACGATCTTCGAGATTACAATATTCTTCTTCGTCGAGTCAGACTGCAGACGTTCTCGCCAGCCCCCACAAAACATCTGTTAACTCGTGTTGCGGACGAACCGAAACGTCTTCAGGGTTATTCGTTTGGAAAATTAGCGGAAAATGCAGAAGTCAATATATTATAACGATACTTGGAGAATTACGTTGAGAATTGTGGAGAGAGAGAGAGAGAGAGAAAGCGAGAGGAGTGGTGGCGGAGGGATGAGGCGGAGAACGAACAGGGAGACTTTAGAATAATGAAAGAAGAAAAACGAAAAACTTTATTCGACTTCCATTCATGATAACAAATTCCAGCAAGCGGCCAAACTCATTTGTATGAAGTCGGCCTCTTTCTATTTCTATTTCTTTCTTTTTTCTTCGCATTATATAGGTACCTATACCTACGTATAGGTAGGTACCTACATAGTGACGTTGAATTTGTACTCATTCATGGAAAAATGAATGAGTGCTTGTAGCTGTCGAATTTCTATCACATTAACGCGTCTTTATCGATACTTGAAATGGGAACCGTGAAGTGGCTATTGTCACCTTTTGGCAAAAGGTCGAGCAGGGGCAGGCCAGACTGAGTGGCTTTTCTCGAAGTTCGATTATCATGAATTTCGAATATTTTCGACGACGAGAAGGTCGCGTAAAAGATGTAGGTAGAAGAAAAAAGGAGGAAAGAAACGAAAAAAAAAATATATATATATACGAGTGGTATAATATGTCTTTTGAAAACCATTAACGAACCGTAAAGTGACGCAGGCAAGGAGTTTGTGTTTGGAAAGCGGAACCAAAACAGGAGGACGGTTCTCCTAATGAGGTAATAGCGACTTCGCTGAAAAGAAATTGTGCCCAGCATTTGAAAATACATAAAATAAAATCTTATAAGTATCGAAGGAAAACGCTAGACTGGAAATTTTTATTGTAGGCAGTTATTTACTGTAGCCAACGGTTGGGAAAAGCGCGAGAGTGTCGATACACATTACCTGTCTTTCAGGGTTGCGAATGGTTACACATAGGCATACCATAATTATGAAATTACAAATCAGGACAGGGGTGCACGATGAATGTATTTTCACTAGGAAAAATTTTGGAAGAAAATTTTTTGAGTTGGTACCTACCTTCATTTTCTGTGAAAACGTAGGGGAGACCGGGTATGGTTGTAACAGTCACAATATCTCAAAAACAGTGTTGATTTTACCACTTCTAATCGCATATATGGGTACTAAGATGTGAAAACACACCTAAAACGAAGTTTCACATCTACAGATTTTGTATTTGTGAAATTATTATCACAAACTCATTTTTCAACATTGAAAGTAAATTTTTTTTTCTTGGTGGTTTGAAAAACAGAAATCAGCGATTGTTTTACACAAAAAGTAAATATATAACCTTCCTAAATATACCCGTAATTCAGTCGTAACTAATTTTCAAAGTTTTGTAGAAAAAAAAAAGATCTTGATTATCAAATGATCCTGCGGGAATGGTTGTAACAGATGACAATGGGGATGGTTGTAACACTATATTGACGTGTATATTTCTCGAATTTATTCATTTTAACAAAATTTTTATACCTAGTGGTTTGAAACTGGAAGAAAAAACTGATCATAGATGTGCTTTGAAAAAATAAATGCTCGAAGCTGTAAGAAAAGTCAATAAAATGGGCTTATCAATACCATAAGCAGCTAAGACATCTGGTCTGAATTACCAAACATTAAGGCATTACTGTAAAAAGTTTAGAGATTCAGAGGTTTGATTCTTGGCAAAATAAATTACAATTTTATTGAATTTTAAATAGGTAACTAGTTAATGAATATTAACATCCGTATAAATGATTTGTACATTATTAGATTAATTGTACTGAGCCAATAAAAATGTTTGTTGGATACTAAAGAAATCAAATTATGTTATCAGATGAAACTCAAAGTGAACGGGTCGATTATATCAAAAAAGCTTCAGACATTTATATGGGATTTTCTCCACATGATGTAAGGAAGTTTGCCTTCAAATTAGCCATGAAAAAAATATACCTGAATTCTGGAAAACTCGATCAAAAACTGAGAAAGACTGGTAGTTAGATTTTATGAAGAGGCATGAGGATTTATCTCTTTGTTTGCCAGAAGCAACTAGTTTGGCATATACAACAGCTTTTAATAAGACTACTGTTGATGAATTTTTTCAAAATATGAAAAATGTTATTGAAAAATATAATTTTGTTCCCCAAGACATATGGAATGTGGATGAAACCGGAGTAACAGTTCAGAAACATAATAAAATCATAGCTTGATAAGGTTTGAAACAAGTTGGTTATATCACATCAGTGGAGAGAGGAAATTTAGTGCCTTTGCTTTATGTGTATGAAACCATATTGTGACAGTCGAACGGGAAGTCAGTGGATTTAGTGCTTAAGTTGCAAGAAATGGGCACAAATAAAATGCGTCAGTGGTAATGATTTGAAATTTTTTAATTGTAAAAATTGCAATTTAGATGAATCCTCTTTGTCTGAATGAAACTTTCGTATTTTAAATTTTTTAGTAACACCTTGTTGACTTGATATAACTAATTTTAAGACATGTTACAACCAGCCCCTTTTATGTTACAACCATCCCTGATGTGTGATACAACCTACCCCATAGGGTGGGATGGTTGTAACAAAAAAAATAAATTTTCAACTTCCATTTTGAAAAAGTTTAAATTCTTTGATATTTTTGAAACTCACATCATTCATAGAGTACACTATAAAGTTTCATACGCTGTTAGTCTCATTTGAAAAAAAAATTAGAATGAGAGGAAATGAACTAAGAGTAAATTTTGTGACAACCTACCCCGGTCTCCCCTACTTATTAAAATTGATCTCAAAAAACAACTTGGAAGTGGGCGTATTTATTTATTGTAAACTAATGTGAATACATTAATGATGTTTTGTGGAAACCTTTTTGACACTATCACTTTCTTTTCTTTATTTTGACGACAAATTTGGGGTAAAACATAAAGCTCAACTGGCTGGGACCCAGTGACTGGTACCTCAAACCGGGCCAATCCTGGTCAAATTGGGATGTATGGTAAGCGTAGTTAGTTACTTAGTTCTGCTTTAAAATTCTAACAATATTTTGTTGCCATTGAATTTCTGGTTTATGCTCTAGAATAGCCTACCCATTTAAAATCAGAATTCTCCAATTTTTTTTTTTATACATTTAGGGTAAAACTAGAAACTGGGACATGAAGCTTAACCGGCTGGGACACTAAGACCAGTATCTCAAACTGGAACCATACCATCCCAGTCAAAGCAGGATGTATGGTAGGCCTAATTATACATAATATAGTGGTGGAGATGAGCAAAGGCAAGACCGAGACCAACATCATGTTAATAATGTACAAAAAAATTGGAGCAATTTGAAAAATTTTTCTATTGAAAATGTGTTTATTCCTTCATCTGAAATTAAATTAAAGCCAAGGGCATATATAAGGGGAGGGTCTTCGGGTCTCCCATGTGGTGGCGGCGGTGGTGGTGGTGGTGGTGGTGGTATTGTGGCAAGGATTTGGAAGGGATAATTGAGTAGATGTGGACACCTCCCCATACGACCAAGCTATCTACGCACTTGAGGAAAACCAAGCCAGATGGAGAAAAAAAAGTTTTAGGTCCTTTTTAAAGAAGCTCACTGTGATCTACATTTTGCATAATATACTTCTGAACGGTGTTTTGTGGTTCCATTTTGCCACATACAGTAATTTAAAGAATATCATTAAAATCTAAATATTTTTAAATCTTTGTTTATTTTCTTACTTTTTTCAAAGTCTAATAGCTGTAATTAGCTATTGTTGATCTCAGTTTGGTTGATATGGTCAGAGATATGCAACTAAAGAGATGTCCAACGCTCCATATGCGGTGTGGTTTAAAAGTATGTGAAAGATAGAAAAAAAACAATTTGAGTCATATGTTCTGCCCATCCAAAGTCCAGCATATTTTGTAGTGAAAACAGACATTGTACCAATACACGCACATTATTAAGCTATGACACGTGCGCAATAACAAATACTGGAATTCGAAACATTTTATAATATTCTAACATTGACGAGTTATTGATAGGGGGGTTGAACATTTCTTTATAGCTGTATGTCTCAGGATATAGTATACCTACTCTTCAATTTTTGCTTTTCTGTCGAAAGAATTATCTTTTCATCTGAGAGAACTGTGACAGAAAAACAGGCGAGTTTTGTTGTACATTGAAGCAACAAAATAAAATATTAATTTTTCTCCGTGCCGAAGACACGTCTCCTTAACAGTATGCAACCATCATAACTTGCAAGTAAAATCTGACAACGTTTAAAATGTTATCGTTCTCTCTAAAAATGCTCTATAAAACTTAATGCGTTTGAAAAACATACCAAGTGAAAGTAGATTTTGCAGTGGCTATCCATTCAAAACTCCGAAAAAAACCCCATTAAAATATATGTTTGAGAAAACAAAAAATGAAATTAACTTCTCAAACACTCTTCCACTCACTCATCACACATAATACATCCATATGTATAGGTAAGTACAAAAATAACCAAAATTCACGTGATACCTAAATACTGGAAAAGGACGCTTAAAAATATTTCTCATTAAATGAAAAATTTTTATAACCGGTGTTTTTTAAAAGCCTATTAAAAATGGATACTCTAATAGCAATGATCGAGGCATTGACATTCTCACTTCACTGTTTGATGAGTGAAATTGGCTCTGCATCGCTGATTCGAATGATAAAGACTAAAAGATTCATTGACTGTTCGAATATTGTAGGCTATAGATCATTTGACGCATTTTTAAACCAAGTATATTTTGTGAAAAAAAAAAAAAAAAAAATTATTCCCCTTGACTTTTATTTTGAATATTATCAAAGATGCGAATATAATTTGCCGTCGAATTTCACCATCAAATTTGGCTTCATCTTTTACTCCGCCTTTTTACAGACTGAAAAACATTGCGGTCTTCATTATTTTGACAAAACAAGAGTTGACTGTGCCCAATTTTAAACGAAAATTAATGAGAATGAAATTTACATTTGAGAAGAGCTATAGAGCTATTACTTAGAAAACCCTGCTTTCTAAGCTTATCAAACAAATTTGTTCATTCTTTTTTCCTTTTTCCTTTTTATTTTTTTCCTTTGTCACTATCGAATAAGTTGAATGAATGGATTTGGGTGGAGGCGCAATTGCGAAATGAGCGAAAAATAAAGCTTCCTTTCAATTCTCCATCCGGAAACAGTAATTGTCGTTTGGAGTAGGAATAGAATGTCATTCGTTCCGTATTTCAAAAGAGGCTGAGGAAATTGTACAATTTTTTTCGTTACTGATCGTTGAATTTGAATACGAAAATTCTTCTGCTACGCTAAACATCAGAAAAAGGTTAGAGAAAGAGAAAAAAAAAAAACTCATCGGAACTGTGTTTGCTACTTTTAACCTCTCTATTTCCAGGCCATCGTGCATTTTTCATACAGATAGGCCTACCTATTTTGCGTGTGTACAATGGTTGTCTTTTGACAAAGTCCATGCATACGTCTCTCTGATTTCATTTTTTTTGTTACGAAATTAAGACTGGCACTACTAATTTATTTTTTATTTTTTTATAAATTCAGGGTTTTCTTCCGTATCATTGCGAAACCGTATTCGAACCTTCGAAAACATTCTATGGTGTATGACAATTGGTTATATAAAAGTGAGGAACTCCGAAGTAGCAGTAAATACCTACCTACTGTTAAGTTCCAGAATATTTAATAATATCGATGACGGACGAGTTTGAATCGAAAATGGCGCTGATTGAGTTTAGGAAAGAATTATTCTAGCGGCTAGGTAGCCGATTAAAATAATTCTTTATCTACGATTATAAAATGTTCGAAAGCTTCCTAAACACCTCAACTTATACGTGGTGCTTTCTTTAAAGCACTTTATTTAGCCTCCTTTGTCATAGTCGATAATATTATCAAAGTGTTCCCATCTGTCATTGTGTACCAATTATAAGCTTTTATTCTACTCACTACTGCAATTTTAAAATATACCAATACTGCAGCCAACCTTCTGAAACAAAATAATGTTCATTTCGCATGAAGCTAAAGCCGAAAAACAAAATAAAAGCTTATCATTTAAAAATTCGTTTTTAACCTAATTAATTTTTAATATTATGCCACATTCGAAAAAATAAGGCGATTCTTCAGTTCTTCTGTGTATTACATTGGTTTGTGAAATTTTTCTCTATACTTCCTAGAGTTGCGAAATGACTCTGGAAAATCTCGAAAACCACTGCGAAATATAGAGATGTAAAACGTATCCGTAGGTATTAATTGATACGTATCGATAGGTACACCTACTTAAAAACAATATTAATTAATAGTATCTCTTCAAAGAAGGGTAGATTTCGTGTAGAGTAAGTACCTATACAAAATTTTAAATTATGTAAAATGGACCAAATCCACGCTAGTTTCTGAAATACTGCTTCTTGAAGTTTACTTAGTAATGCAAAATTTTTAAAATTATTTATAATGAACGTAATTCGCAACGCACGTAATTTGAGGAGCATGTCTATTCTAGGCAAAATTTACCTTTCCGACTACCGTCCGACTAAAAAATAGTTATTTGAGATACAAGTACAAAAAGTAGACGATTTTGATACGAGCGTGAATTTTGCAGCACTCCGGTATCGATTGTTGTGGCTCCGCCCACAGGTCCCAGCGCATAGCCTGTGCGCTGGTTCTCCTAATACACTCCTAACAGAGTTACGTAGGGATACTGGTGTTGAGGCGAGGCAGTGGTGAGTTACAAGGCGTGCGATGCAGGTGTGTGACTCCAACCAACTTTATATGGACCGTTGGACCTTAAACCATTTAAATATAAGCTTCTACCCACTACATGGTAGCAGGAGCAATATAGTCTGGTGGTTTGGAATTAAAAATTCCTTGAATAAACAATTCTTAGCCTAAAAACGCTTCCACTGTAATAACTTTGAACAAAAATACGAAGTATTTTTGCGGACTAACCATCCTCACTTGAACTTTAACTTTTAGTTAAAAGAGTTCATCGAATTAATAATTCGGATTATCTTATTTTTTGTCTAACAAACAAAGAAAAATAATTTAATAAAGACTAACCATCTTCTCACGAAAAAATAGGAACTAACAATTCTCCACTTAGCGGCAAAAATGAAAATTTAGCGCCCCCATTAATAATGGATTCCTATTTAGAACTCATCATTCTAATATTTACGAATACTTATTCACGTATTAAGGATAATGTCGACGAAAAAATTAATAAAATTAATTTTTCCGCCGCCCCTAGCATTCATCTGCTCAAAAATATTACGTATTTTTTATCCTCTTTTTCATTAATAATGAATTTAGGACAAGAGTAAAATCTTCCATATTGTCAAATAATTAAATTATTTAACAATACAGCACTAATCATGCTACGTCTAAATAAAAGAGTCTGAAAAACTCCGCGGATAAATGCTTCAATATTTCTGTTGACGTAAATTACGAGAGCATAAAAAAAGACGAAAATGGACGATAAAATCCTAAATCTATCTCACTCGCACTCGTACGTCTAAAAAATAGAAATTAATATTGGGCGAATTTCGTCTAAATTTAGACGAAAATTCGTGTCATTGCATCAATTCGCCGTTCCAAGGTCAAAATCACCTAACATAATAGCGATGCAAGCACCGACTTGCATCGCGAAAGACTCACCATCTTACCACTACACACGTAAAATACGTGTAAAAATACGTCAACAACAGCAACGGGGAAGAACCATATCAACCACGTTGACTCGCGCGCATGCGCAAACTGTGGTTTTTAAGTCAACGTCCGCGAATTCGTACAGCAACCCTTGGCAGTTTCTTGTACGAATTTAACACGTTGTCGCGCTTTCCCGTAATTAATTACGCAATTAATTAATTTTTGCTGTGTGTTGTTGTTTTTTACGTCGATTTTTACGCAAATTAATTTATTTTTTCATAATTTAATCGTTATTCTTGAGTTTTTACGTAATTTACGTAATAAAATACGTTTTTCTCACGTCGGTGAAGTAGCAGTTAGAATCTTCTACTCATCTCAGCAATTACCATACCATCTTCAATTTTTCGAATTTTGGTAAGTGTAATTAAAGGACCATATCCTTACATTCTCAAATAATTTTATAATTGTTTAGAATAATATTTTTCTCTCGTAATAATTCGACTTAGCGTCTTTATTTTCGTCTGAAAAAATTTATGGACTCATCATCCTAATCACGAAAAAATTATAGGTCTCAGATCTAAATAATCTTTAGCCTATAAATTATATTTTTTGTGTATATTTTTTTAAACAGTGTAGCTATTAGAATTTTATTCTTTCGCCCCAGGGTCATGCCCGATTTTTTATTTGGCACTCTGACACTTAGAAAAATTATATTAAATAAGAACTTATCATTCTCATGCATAATTTTCGTAATTTCGTCCTAGGGTCACGCCCGAATTTTTTTCGGCTCCTTAAGACTTATAAATTTTTTATGCATTTTCCAGAACTTAACATTCTTGTATCAAAAAATACGTTTTTCGTCCTAAGGTCATGTCCGATTTTTTTTCGGCTCCTTAGGACTTGTAGAAATTTTTACTATTTTTACAATTTTTTCTCAGAACTTAACATTCTTGTACTAAAAATACGTAATTTTGTCCTAGGGTCACGCCTGATTTTTTAACGTCACCCTAGGACTTGTCAAAAATTTTAAATTTTATTTTTTTGACAACAAATGAATTTACCATTCTCGTACCAACAATACGTAATTTCGTCCTAGGGTCACGCCCGATTTTTTAACGGCACCCTAGGACTTGTCAAAAATTTTTAATTTCTTTTTTGACAATTTCTAGAATTCACATTCTTGTATTAAAAATACGAAATTTAGTCCTAGGGTCACGCCCGATTTTTTAACAGCTCCTTAAGACATAGAAATAATTTTATTATTCTAGGAATTCATCATTCTTGTAAATAAAATACGAATTTTCGTCCTAGGGTCACGCCCAATTTTTCTTTAGTCGTAAATACTTAGAAGAATTACGAAAATTAAGTACCAAAAATACTCAAAATGGACTCAAAATCCACTTAACGTAATATTGATAAATATCATTTGATACATGATAAATCAATTATTTCACTCTAGTGAGAAGAAGTTTGTGTCGCTGACACTAATACTTTAAAAATTTAATTTTTCTCTGCACCTTTCCTCATTGAATAAACGTTTAAAACACGTCATAATAAATAAACAGCAATAATATGCTGATGAAATCTAAACAATTTTTTATTATTTTTCTGTTCTCAGTACTAATTATACATGGCAGAAAAAGGAATTCACGATTCCCCGATCTCTTCCCAAAAAGAAGATGATCCTTTAGATCCAAACAATCTCCCATGGTCCGATCAAGTGGACATGCAACAAGCGGCTGCTGATGCAAAAGCTGTTGAGCCTAAGGCTGATAAACCAAAAGCTGTTGAAGCTAACGCTGATGAAGCAAATAAAGTGACCGAAGCTCAAAAAGCTCTTGAGGCTAAAAAAGCCGAAAAGAAAAAAGCGGCTGCTGCAGCCAAGAAAGCAAAAGCGGATCTTATCGCTAAAGAAAAAGCTGAAGAAGCTGCCCGAATCCGAGAAGAAGAGGATAGGGCCCGTAAAATTACGGCCGAAAAACAAGAAAAGGAGCGAAAACTCCTCCAACAACGTGAAGAACGTCGCAAAAAAGAAGAGGATGAAGAACTCCTTAAAAGATCGAGAGCAATCTCAGACACATCTGGATCTCGTCGACGACGTAGTCCCAGCGTAGAATCATCGGACCCAACATTCTCAGATGATACCTATGTTGCCACCACAGTTGTGGAGGATTGCGAATCCTACGCGTGGCGTATTCACGAACTTTTACAAACGCCAATTATTAAAGGATTTGATTACGAAGCAATCTTATCCGAAAAGGATGCGATTGACTCGTGTATCGAAGATCTAAAAAATCTCTCCACAAAAACGGATAAAGACATAATTATCCGTGCACGTAACTGCAGACGGGATTTGTTAGTTAAGCGTTCACGCTTAATTAAAAAATTCTCGCCTGCAGTTGCACCAGAACCTGTTCCCCTTCTGGATTTAACCTCCCTTCAACAAAAGGAGGAGGAACAGCGTTTGAAACAACAAGCTGAATTGGAAGCCAAACAGCTTGCTCGTGCCAAAGAAATTGGCAAGTCTCTCACCAAGACTCGTACTGAGATCGATAATACTTATCGCCAGTACAAAAAATTGGATCAAACCATCACCGAAATTGAGAAAACAATTTGGCAAGAATTTAATCTTAATATATTAGACTTCGAGATGAAATATCTCCAATCTACCCAGGAAGTTCCTGCAGGTTCTCCAAACCTACCACCTACTAAAGAGGACGATGTAGATCTCGATCCCACATCGGCTCAAGGATCAAAAATCCCGCGTCTAGTAAAGGGTAATCAAAAATCCAATACTATTAAACGTACGCATGCTATGATGACCAATGATAATTCTGAGGAAAATGAGCATGTGACCACTTCTAAAAAATATAGAGATGAGTCGTCTCAAATTCCACCAGAAAATTCATCGACATCATTAATTAATTTATCTACGATTAACCATCCTGTATTAGATAATCAGGGACTTCAAATCCCACAAGAATCATCTTCTGGAATTAACGTTTCACTTTCTACAAACCCACTTTCTTTTGGCTATATTCCTAAATGTTGGGAACAACAACCTCAAGATATTGTAGAAACCGGTTTCACCAACCTTAAACCACCTAAATTTTATTTAGAGAAATGGAATGGGGATATTTTACAATATCCTGGTTTCATTAATGGTTTTAACGAATACGTAAATAAACGTAAGGATATTGCAATCCCTCAAAAGATTAATCTCTTACAAGGTGCCTTACCTAAATTTATTAATGATAAAATAAGTCACTTTTCGCCTGATATTGTTGGTTATCATCAACGTCTAAAATTTCTAGACAGTAGGTTTGGTGATGAATCAAAAATCAGAGCAGCTCTTTGGGAAAGCCTAACAGCAATCCCTACCACAACAAACGAAATTTCTTCTATTTTGGACAGTTTAGATACTATTTCCGTTTTAATAGAAAGATATCGTTCGGTCTGCTCAACCGTTGACGAAGAACAACTTTATAATATTGTTATTAAAAAGTTTCCTCCTCGTTCATATCAAAACATTCTTAAGTCTAACGAACATCATGTCAAACATTTGTTTGAGGCTATTAGAAATTTTATAAAAATTAGGGAACTTTCTGACCCTATTAGCACGTTCGGACCTAAGAAAGGTGAAAAACCTCAAAAACAAAACAAAGGTACTAACCAACCTAAAGGCAGGAAAAATTTTGCTATCACTTCAAATGAGTCTAAAAAAGGAAAAGATAAATCTAATCCTAATAAAAAAGGCCCTCCTGCTAAACGTGTCAAAACGTCTGAAACTAAAGATTTTGAATCTTCTCTGTTTACAGCTTCGGATGGAACAGTATTCCTTAAATTACCGAAAGGGAAGAAAATCCCCGTCAGCATCTTACACACTCCCCTTGTTCCACAATAGGGGAAATGCATATTTTGCGACAAGCTCCACCACAGCTTTCTCTGTTGCAACGTCAACACGCTCGACGAGCGTAAGTCTTTCTACGAAGAGCACAATCTTTGCATAAAATGCGGCTTTCGTCATGCTGATGATGAGGAGTTTTGCAGACACATTCCACCTGCGTACTGCAGATGGATGGACTGCATGGGCAAAGGACATCATCCTAATTTATGCCCAAAGGCTCCTTACCCCATCACCATGGGGAAATGCGACGCATGGATGGCAGTCATGAAGGACTATAAGGCGTACCTGCCTGAAAAAAGTATGTCTGACAAACATTTAACCTTTAAAGAAATTAATACTTCTTTAAATGACCATCAAACTTTAATCCCACAGTTGGACAACAAGGTCAAGGATGGCGGATCTAAACAATCCCAAGGAGCAGCTCCAAAGGCGCCTACACCATCAACAGTGGTTACAACATCAGGACTACCAATCCTCAGTGAGTCTTGTTCATTTTTTAATAATAATGATACTTCTGCGCACTTTCTTACGTTTTTATCGTATGTTTATGTGTCGAATACTTCAGAACCTATTGAAATTAATGGATTTTTTGACTCCGGTAGTAAGGAAACTTACATTACCGATACTTTTGCAAATATGCACCTTAAGGAAAATTTTTTGAATAAATCTCAAATTTTACGATTTAAAGGTGCTGCAAATTCAAAATCAAGTGAATTTCGATCTCACAAGGTGAAATTTAACCTCCAGAAACCTAATGGAACCAAAATTCCTCTTTTGGCAAATACTGTACCGTATTTGGCTAAAAATCTTAGTCAACAAAATTTCACAGAATTCAAACTTCTCTACCCACAATATGATCATATTGAGTTTTCTGAGTTAGACCGTGAACATACGATACACTTACTCTTAGGAAATGATTATATGTGGTCCTTCGTGAAAAATGTTAGACAACTTTCTCAAAATCTGACTCTTATTAATACAGATTTTGGCCATATGCTTGGCGGATCTTTAAATCCCTTGGTGGAAAGTGATGTTTTTACTACTATGTTCTTTACGTCACCCCAAAGTGTAGAAAACTTATGGAAATTAGATACTCTAGGTATTGAAACCACTAACTTGGTTGAAGCTGAAGCCGAGGCTGAAGCACTTCGATTATTTTACAAAGATATAACGCTTGTTAATAACCGATACCAAATTAGATGGCTATATAGGTTTGACCCACCTCCATTGCATGATAATTATCGTTTAGCAATTAAACGTTTAGATCAACAATTACCTAGAATGGTTAAGAACCCACAATTCTTTCATCTGTATGATCAATATTTTCATTCTTTAATAGATTTGGAAATGATTGAACAGATAGATCACGAGAGACCCGCTAAATTGGCTCATTATTTACCCCAAAAAGGTATCTATGACCCATGTAAAAGCACTCCTCTTCGTGTCGTATTCGACGGTTCCGCAAAAACTAAAAAGTCGAATCATTCGCTGAATGACTGTATGTATAAAGGAAAAATTATCTTAGCGGATTTAATCTCCATTTTGCTAAGTTTCCGCAAAGATCCTTATGGTATTGTAGCTGATATAAAGAAAGCTTTTCATCAGATTGGACTACATCCAGAGGATAGGGACGTAACCCGTTTCTTTTGGATTAAAGATCCTGCAAAACCTTCAGATTTAACCAATCTCATGTTGTTTCGTTTTTGTCGTGTACCTTTTGGCATAGTAACCGCCCCTTTTCTTTTAGCAGCAATTTTGCTGTACCATTTTCAAATGGTTGACAAGGAGTTTCACGACAAATTTCTACAACAATTTTATGTTGACAATTTAGCAACATCGTTGCCTACTTATGAAAAAGTAAAGGAATTATATGTCAAATCTAACAAATTATTCAATGACATTTCCATGCAACTTGCTCTATGGGGAACTAACTGTAAACCAATGAGACAGGAATTTGATCCTTCGTATGCTTTAGATAAACCTCTAGTCAAGGTCTTAGGTCTAGTTTGGGACATGGAGAAAGATGTTATGTACATCCCTACCCCTAATGCTATGACAGCTTGTTGGACAAAAAGGTTATTTTTAAAAATAATGTCATCCTTTTATGATCCACTCGGATGGTTTGCTCCGTCCTTAGTACCTTCCAGATCATTTATGAAAATACTTTGGTCTGAAGGGCTAAAATGGGATCAACCAATCCCCGCAAAATTGCAACCAGTAGCTACAGACATTTTAAATGATCTGATGCAAACTACTAGCTATTGTCTTCCGAGACAACTCTATGTAGGGATCTACAATCCCAATGTCTGTCAATTGCATGCATTTACCGATGCATCCAAAACAGCATTTTCTATGGCAATCTACGTACGTTTCCATAATCAGGAGTCAAATTCCTACTCAGTACGTTTTCTTATGGGAAAATCTCGCGTAACACCTATGCGACCCATAACTATTCCAATGGAATTGATAGCTGCCCTAATCGGCGCTAGAGGTCTACGTACTGCTCGAAAACCTATGGATCTAACAAATCTCCCTGCATTTCTATGGTCAGATAGTAAGTGTGTACTTACGTGGCTACTAGAACGCAAAATATTACCCCAATTTGTTTCAAATAGGGTAAACGAAATCAAAAGCATTAAAGCTGTTGAATATTGTTATGTACCTTCGGATGAAAATCCCGCGGACATAGGATCCAGAGGATCCACAGTGGAAAATTTAATTCAATCTTCATGGTGGACTGGACCATCTTGGTTATCCCAAGATTCCAGTTTTTGGCCTAAAACAGACCTTCATATTATTGAAACTTTACCTGACCAACCTGAAGAAGATTCCACACCAGTGTACTGTACACTCTGAGAATGTTTAAGCATCTCACCGAAGCTTACCACTTCCTTACCTGTTGAGTCGGACGATATTTTCGATAAACACAGATCAGCAAAATTGCTGAGGATCCAAAAATCCTCGAAAAGAAATATCCCTCATTTCTTTTTGAATTCGGAAACTTCCGAATGTGAATTAATATTGCCTAATTCTACTCCAAATCCTGTACAGGAAACGGACACCGAAATAGGTCAATTTTCACAACCGTTGAACTTGTCAAAAAGTCATCAAGACATTAAAAAGTCTCAAGTACCATATTCGAGTTTCATCCACTCCCCAACCAACACTCCTTTTGGGATTAAAATTGAAAACTTCAATTCCCTTCGTAAGCTTATTAGTACATTTTACCAATGTCTAAAAGCTATCCGACGATTTAGCCATCAGAGGATCAAAAGGAAACGTTTGTTGGAGCCATATGCGATCATGGACTGTAACTTTCATTTTGCAGTTCTATGTTTCGTTTTTGGTGAGCAGAAAAAATATTTTTCCAAAATATTTGAAATGCTTTTGAAGGATATACCACCTAAACATGTTTCATATGAAAAATTTCATATTTGTTTAGATCCTTCTGGGATTCTGCGTATAGTAAATTACTTACCAGAAATACCATATGCAAAAGATATGCTTAACCCCATATTACTGCATCCTAAGTCATATTTGACAGAGCTTATTTTAATGCATACACATCTAACCAATGTACACACGGGCATCAAGTTCACTCTGGCTGACTTCCGTAGGCATTATTTTGTTCCTAAAGCATTAAAACTGCTCCCACAAATCTTGAAAAAATCATGTATTTTGTGCAAAAAATCTGAAACGAGACCGTTTAAGCAACCGATGCATGCATCTTTGCCAGATTTAAGGTTAATACCTTTCACTCACCCCTTTACCTATACGGGTGTAGATTTATTTGGACCTTTTCCTGTATTCGACAAATACTTACCTAAAAGGAAAAACCAATTGGTGACACAAACCACTCCTGTTTATAAGAAATGGGTATTGATATTTACATGCCTCTCTACGAGGGCTGTATATCTCTTTTCTGTTTCGTCTTTAACAACGACAGAAATTTGGGCTGCATTTAAGACCTTTTTTGCCGATAAAGGAATCCCTAAGGCAATTCTCTCTGATAATGCAGCTCAATTCCAATTGATTTCGGTGTATCTACCTCACTACTGGACCACTTTCTCCGAAAACTCGGAGATAAAGGACAGTATGGTTATGAAAGGCATTAAATGGCATTTCATACCAGCAAAGGCACCATGGTATGGTGGAGTGTATGAACGCATTATCGGAATAATAAAGCAAGTCTTTTACCGTGTACATGGTCATACCTCCATTTATATCCATACCTTTCAGTCTAGTATAAAAGACATACAGACTATGGTCAATCAAAGACCTCTGTGCCCTTCATCTGATGATCTCGGTCAACATACCTTGACACCAGCGCATTTTCTCCATGCGAACTTAGGACACTTAACAGTCCCTTCTGACAAGATGTCACAGGATTCAACTCCTACAGCTAGACAGCTACTCGATATGTGGAAACTTGACCAAGATTATCTCACAAAATTGTGGTTATCTTGGAAAAGGGAGTACTTACTCTATCTTAGGGACAGGCCTCCAACAGCCTTACCTAACGCATATCGAACGGTATCTTACGAGCCACAGGTAAATGACATAGTACATGTGTTAGATTACACGTCTAAACCTGGAGTTTACAAACTCACCCGGATCACCAATCTGGAAAAATCGCATGATGGAAACATCAGACATGCGAAAATTGAATTTTCTAGCAAAAAACAGTCTTCTAGACCGCTGAAATTTCTAGCTCCCCTCGAGCTCAAATCAAAGAATAATAACGATTAGAAATAATTAGACCTTTATTCTTGATTTAGATAAACCTCTGACTTGACACTTGTAGACCTAGATTTAACAATCTCTTGGATGTCCCTGGGGTCCGCCATAATTGAATACTATGCTGGTAAAAAGGTATACTTTTGATTTTTTGGCACCCACTATTGTTGTCAAGTTACCTCACGAAGGATCACGGACAATAGGCGACAGAGTACTCATATAAAACACTAACCATGTTTGCAATATGCTAATTCTCTGACTATTCCTTTTACAGAATCCGTTCTCTATGGCCATTAAAACTTCTCTATTCCTCTTGCTAAGGCGTCCAGCAATTGCCAGAAACGATGTTTCTCGAAAATGTATATATATATGTATATAAATATACCTTTTTGCGTTTGTGAAAACATTCCTACAATTTTGTACTTTTATATTTTTTAAATAAAATTTGTACTTGTCATGTCTTTTTCTATTTCAGATTAAAGGTGAATCTCATGGGGAGCCTCCGAAGGCTTCCCGTGTCCACCGCCCCCAGTGTTGTGGCTCCGCCCACAGGTCCCAGCGCATAGCCTGTGCGCTGGTTCTCCTACTACACTCCTAACAGAGTTACGTAGGGATACTGGTGTTGAGGCGAGGCAGTGGTGAGTTACAAGGCGTGCGATGCAGGTGTGTGACTCCAACCAACTTTATATGGTCCGTTGGACCTTAAACCATTTAAATATAAGCTTCGACCCACTACATCGATCACCTACTTTGCGCGTGTATCACACACTATTTTTTACAACACCCTCTCCTCACTATCCCTTAAAAAATGGAGATGACTTTTTTTTTTTTTTAGATCCAAATAATAATAGTTTTATTTTTTTAAACCGTAAAGTAACTTTACACTTTCCACACAAAAGAAAATTTAAAAAAATTTTTTTAAATACAATAATTTTTTACTTTTTTAACCAAAAATTATCTCACCCCTCGAAAACCACACAGAAAAATAAAAAATGTTTTCAGATTCAAATAATAAGTAATATTAATAATTTGTTTAACTTTTTAAGCAAAAATCACCCCACCCCTTCCGGACTACTCAATACCAATCACAAAAATTTAAAACGAAGAAACAACTATTTTTTCTAGAATTAACTTGAATGTTTGTTTTATCCTATCGAGAAATAATAAAAACTGAGAAAGTATCAACTCCAGTGAGAAATTCAAATTGCAAGTGCGCATGTGCAGAAGATATATTTTTGACTTCGTTTCGAAATTCAATATTTTTGGTTCCATCAAGGCGTGTAAAAAAACGTACTTTTGGGAAGGGTGTTGGAAAAAGGTAAATTTCACGTTGAATAGACAGGTTTTTAAATTACATGTAAGTATTTCGGGTTGCATTCATTGTAAATTTTAAGAATTTTACATTTCAAAGTTTATTTTACAAAGCCATGATTCGAAAACTGGAAGACGAATTCCACCCATCTTCGAACTTGATTCAGATATGGACCCAAATTATACACATACCAAGTTTCGTCTTGATCCCTGAAGAGATACACCCTCTTGTTTGTTGACAAATTTTGTTATATCCCATGTATATACACATATGATTATAATATGTATGTATATAATATTTTGAAGGCACTGTGATTTTGGTGTCTTAGGACCATGATCGGAAAAATTATAGTGAAATTTTCCTCATGTCGTAAAATGCCTCCCTTCGCAAGAAGCAGATTCCATGAAAAATCAAAGAAAGACAAGAAAGATTAGGGAAGTTTGAAGAAACAAACTTTGCAGACTTGCCGATGACACTTTTTAGGTAGATTTCCTAGAATCTATTCGATTGCGGCGGGTGGCACGTCACGGGTTAGTAAATGAAAAAATAATTTCGCATCGGAGTAAGCGAAAAATTTTTCAGGTGTTTTTTGTGTTCTAGAAAATGTATTTTAGTGGTTTTTTTGGAGCCTTAGGAAGGTGTAAAATCCCAAAAGGTACGACCTTGACACCTTTTTCAAACATTTACTTGAAAATTGCTATTCATTTCAAAATTTTGCCCTTTCCTGGCTCTCTGAAAAACCCCGGTCTCAGTATTTCCGGTATCTTTTACCCCCTCTCTGTGACCATAGTTATGAAAATAGTACATAAATATATTTGCATATATCATACCAATCTATGCGTATATAAGGATATACAAAACACCTCTGACACAGACGCTCAATTAAAACCATGTTACGCGAACATATCGATACGTTTTATTTGTATTTCTTTCAGATTTTACCGCCAAAATTTAGAATTTAGAATGAGATTGGAACATATTTCTGTAGGTCTGAAATATTTTGTATTTTTTAACGATGGATATACAGTCAAATTCTCAGCATATATATATCAATCAAGTCAATAATTATTAGTGAGAAATTGTGTATGGGAAAAATATCGATACGAAAATATATCGATATATCACACCACTGCTACCTACCTCGTGATACAATCAATTTATCCATTCTAGCATTCGGTTAAGAACAGAAAAATGAGAATATTTCGGCGTCGCGTAGGCCTATGCAATAACATATACGTAGTTAGTACCTAGAGTTCTTTCTACACCTACATCCTCTCGAATATATCGCCAATAATGATATTCCACTTTCATTCACCAAAAATATAGAAAAATACTCAAGCACAGCAAGCCTCACCAGAAAAAGTAGATTTTTGACAAAAACAAATTATGAATTTTGACGGTGACTTTCAGTGTCTTTCAGTTCATATGGGTAAATAGCATATTATGATTGTATAAAATTTGTTACCTGTCGATAAAACATTTAGACAATGTGAAATTTGAAAGCATTATTTCTTGAAAAAACGAAAAATTAATTAAGATGATAAAGAGTAATGTAAAATAAAATCAAAGAAATAGGTATAACAAAGTTATAAAATAAAACATAAATAAAAAACCTAAACACGGGGAAAATTTTTGTGAAAAGAAAAGTCAATGCAAATTAGAAAAAAAAAAAAAAGGAAAAAAAAGCTTTACCGGAAGTACCGTCGGGTGGATTCGCACCAAAATTGGTAGCATTCTTCAATAAATTCTAATAAATATTTATTTCAAATTTTGTATACGTGCATATCGTTTCAAAATTTCGCATTTTATGACCAACTTTTCACATTCATAATGTTAAAGGCAAACATACTTGCAGAAAACTGCATTTTACCAGTAAAAACGGAATAAAACTGATTATACATGCTATTTTTACTGTACTATTTCTAGAATTCTCTTTATTTTTTAATGGTTGATGGCGTTGTAATTTTTGTAAGTCTTTTTTAAATTTTTTAATTCAATTAAAAATCCAAGAAAAAACGCTGAAATTAATTGGGTAAGTATAGATTTTTTTTCTAAAAGTTCTGAAGTTACTGCGTAAGGTACCTAACCTACAGTTAGTTTTTGACGTACCTAAGTAATATTGCGGAGTAAGTGACCAACAAATAAAATTTACAACTTATACATATCTTTGTTCCAAACTGCTGCCAACCAATGCGAACTTGAAATTGAATAAAAACTGCTTGAATAACCTTACTATTCTACTCATATCTGTTAACATTTTATGAAAAATTTGCATTTCATTTAAGGGTGTAATAACGATACCAATTTCAACTTTCAAGGAAAAAATATACTTTTATTTTTGTTTGTTGGAAGGTTACACATATGGGATTTGAGCTCTCATCTTTGCTGAGGATGAAGTTCAAATCCCACATTTTCTGAACTTTTTTAATAAAAATTTAGAGGAGATTTGTTACTGAAATAAAAGAATCCATTTGCCATAAACTCTGAACAAATATTTAGTAGCAAGTATGCTTCAAGACTGATTTAAACCTACTTTTTCTTCCTAAAGGAAGTGTAGACTAAGCATTTGGTAGTAGCAAAAGTTGACCTCCCCTGAAGAATATTTTGTTTTTGAATAACAATACGTCGTATCTTCCCTCTTCAAGAGGAATCAAGTTACATAAAATGGAACTAAGTTAAATTCAAAATTATTGGAATAGTTGCAGTAAAGTATATGTCAACATAATTATTATAATACATGTCTTTCTGTTTCTTGATGTATTCAATATTAACCTTCAGAAACATGAATGAGTGGACTTCGTCCGCGGTGCAGTTAGTATTTATATATGTATACCAATAACTCAAATTTGTATATATATTTTCCCGAGGTCGTGAAACAAAAAACGTATCCACCCCCAATCCTGGATGCTAATAACACACCAAGCGTAAAAAATTGATTTTTTAAAGAAAACCTACTTAAAAATAGACCGAAAACTTGTAGGTTCATAGTAGACTTGTGGTAGGGCCTACCTGCCAAAATCGTATTTGCAATTTTCGCGTTAATTTATTAGCCATCATTTACTATAGATACGTTTTTTCGCGTTGCCAGTAGAGTTTGGGGTGGGGGGGGGGGGTTGACCGACGTATATTATCGTTTATTTGTTATCCGATATTCGTTTGTTATTCTAATACGGAACGTGGCTTAACGTCATTATCGCCTTAAAAACACTCTTTTTCCCCCTTTCTTTTCAGCCAGCCTTCTGCAAGTAGATAGGGGGTTATGTACCGTAAAATACACGCTTATTTTTTCTTCCCCCGGCAAAACCACTCATGCCCATTTTCCGTAAAATAGAAATGGGGGTTGACATAAAATTAGTGTACCAGAATAGAGCTGTCATTTAGAAGTTATTACGTCCGAAAAATAATAATAATAATAATAATAATAATAACAATAATAATGATAATGATAATAGTGACGGAAAAAAGTGGGAAAAAAGTAGAAAAAAAAAAGCTAGTGACGATAGAGAATAATACAAGATTAAGTAGATAATACCTTTTTATGTGTAACGAGTGCGAAAATAGGAAAAAAACAACCTATAAACGACGTGCGTACGATTATTTCGTTAAAAATGTGGATTTTAAAAGGCAGCTGTGCCAAAATAAAATGAGAAAGAGTGAAAGAAAAATGGGGAAAAAAAGGCTAAAAACTAGTGGAAATGCCAACAAATACCGAATACGTTCGTTTCGACGACGACAAATGGTAACGTTGGTCAAAGGTCTTACTTTTTTCTTCTTTTTCTCTTAATAAAACTTTTGAAATGCATTACAAAAATTAGCAGTTTCGGAAAATGTTGGCCATTGCTAGGATACTAGTGAACGTTATAGGATGGCGGTCATTTATTTCTATATAGTGTAAAGATCTGCGGTGTATGCCGAACGTGCGTCGATCATATCTTAAATTGGGGCACTAGCTTTTTAGAGTAATTAATTGCGAGAAAACTTTTTCTGGACTAACTATACGTTCGGTGTCAAACCCTCAGCACGTCACCAAAAGAAGAAAGACGTTCAGGATATTCCTTAAATGTAAAACGATAAATATAATGAAATTTTCAACTTTACCAGCATAATATTCACATTTATTTCAAATAACGGAATAGGCCCATATTCAAAAACATCACTTTAACCTACCTTCACTTAAACTTCACCTAAAAATAACTTTTGGCACAATTTTGTATTTAAGAGAGTGGTAACATTTTATTTTTACATTAGAACTCTCATAAGAAATTCAATGTTCTCACATTTTTAAGTACGAAATTGTGCAAAAAACTTTTTTTAATTGAAGTTTAAGTGAAGGGAAGTTAAAGTGACGTTTGTGAATATGGGCCTACGCTCGTAAACGGAATTGGACGATTTTCGTGGAAAGAGGGAAGGCTGAAGTCCCCTTAAAAAATGATACTAAAATGTTAGATAAGAATACCCTTTTTGCAAAATATCTGAGAAATTCAGTAACTTTTTGAAGTTTAGCCCTCCCTCCTAGTTCCGCCTATGAATACACTGTCGGATCAGCTGGCAATACAGGATCAGTACTTTCGCTTGAAAACATATTGAAGAAGGGAGAAAAAATGCAGTTAAAATACCGATGACACGCCATTCGAAAGAAAGATTTCGTTTAGAATAGACAAAATTTCAAATTATGTGTATTGCGGGTCGCCTTCATTATAGGTTTTAAAAGAATTTTATTCTAGTGCAATGAAAATTTCAAAACGCCGTAATTTGTTAACTAATAGGAGGATTTGGCCTCTATCTTTGAACTTGACGGAAGTATAGACCCAAAGTATGCACATGCTGAATTTTGTACTGATTCGTAAAGAATTACGCCCTGCCGCCCAATTACCTAAACTTTTGAGGGGAGGGTGTTTTTGGTGTCTGGGGACCATGATCCGAAAAACTATAGTGAAATTTTCCCGAAGTCGTAATATGCCACCCTCTGTGATAAGTAGATTCTGTGAAATTTACCCAAAAGGCGAGAAAAAAAGGAACAAAATAAAATAAAACAAACGTGCGATGAATATTTCAAATTTATATTTTGAAATATTGCATTTTCTTATCGAATGACAACGTTTATTGTAGGCCATAAATTCGAGAAAACGTACGTGAAAAATACTCACATAGTCACATTGTATATATATTCGATCAAGTTCTCTTTATCTACGCCTCTCCATAAGGACGAAATGTAACTTTTCATACAGCTTACCAATTGTTTTCGATTTACTTAGAAGACAAAAATGGGTGAAAATGGCGTATGTTTTCAAAACTTTGAGAGAATTTGTCAAATTGACTGACAGAACTACAGAAAATTTCAGTACGCTTTCAAAATAAATCTTTTTATAGGCTTCTTTAGCTAGTATAGGCCTCAGAGATAGAGGCATGGGTAAAATTCTTATAACAGCCTTTTTCGTTTATGGTTGATCATGTTTGAACACACCTTTGTACCTTCAATGACTAATGGAACTATGATAATGGTGAAAGTGGAGAGGTAGATGTTAGCACAAAAAAGGTACCATTGTGGTAATAGGGTATTTCTATTCCATTATACGTACTATATACCTACTCCGTTCATGCTAAAAAGTGTATGATGTTAGAATCATCTATAACATATGTGGCAGCGGTTGGTTGGGGAGAGAGGAAAAGCTATAGATGCACATTGTTATAAACAAACACGGTATTTCAAATAGGTTGGTAAGTGTGGATATTGTTTATGACATCACTGTAACGGCATAAAAGAGGTATGATATTTAGTTATTTGACCACTTTATGTGTTACACCATACAGGAGATATTACTATCACAAATGAATATTAATATCTCTATAATGTTACAATAATTAAATAATTTATTATCCACAACTCATATGGTCGACCTTAACTTTCTGGATTCAGTCTTTAGATAAAATAATAAAACACAAATAATAAAATCACAATATAATAAATAATATTTTGTACATACAACAGTACAAGTAAAATTTAGAGAACAGAAACACACTGTCTTAATGGTAAACTGAAAGAGCTCTACTAGAGAGTAATACTCTACAAGAGTCTAAAACAAAGTACCATTTCACTGTTAAAAATGTGAATTTATATACGCTTTCAGGAGTATGTAATTTTTATTGCGTTTTAGAGTGAGTGTGAAAGAAGGATTCACTAAATAAAAGGAATGTGTCGTTCAAGTATTTTTGAGGGACCAGTGAAACGAGGTCACCAGCTATACCGTTAGGTATAGGCAAGCAAATACCGAATTATTAAACAATAGAAAGAATAAGAATATAAATTTGTGAAGAAAGAAGAAGAAGTGCCAATGGAATTTGGAGATATTATTGTTATGAAAATTCAATACCTAATATCGTCTAAGAATATAGTCGTCTATAAAATTTATGGCCGACTATATACATTACAATCATATACTTCTCAGCGTGAACAGCAGTAGTGAGAGGATTGGTACAGGGGTACAAAGAATCATCCATACCCCCCCAAAAAAAATTGTGGTTAATAAACCAAATCAATACAAGTATAATTATTAGGTAGGTAACATGTTACAAAATTTTATATGTGACTGTAAGAATGAGAAATATCATATTTTTAACGAACAACCTACCAAAATAAGAGGTTATAAGTTTGATCGTTAGATATATTGTATAGCTGCTAATATTTTTATGTTTGTTCTAACACAACTTTTCACCTTTGGCATCAATTTTGATGAATTTTCCAAGAGAAACTTCCTTCCTTGCACTGGGTAATAAACTAAAAATGGTCATACTACGAAGCAGCGTGTGAAATGAAAAAACACTATACTGCTAACAATCCTTACGAAAGCTCGGCCCATTTAACTCATTTAATTCATTTCCTTCTTCACTTTCTCAATACATTTTCATTCATTGCTTTCTTATCAGTAGAATGAAAGTTGTATGATTTAATTTTGACACTGAAGTGTTCACCAATTGGTGAAAACAATTTTTTTAATTTATATGACTTTTTCCACATTTTTATGTTTATACAAAACAAAAAACAAGAACTCACGCTGCCAAAAAAACATTTATTCTTCAAAACACAAATTTCAGCGTAACAAGTTTCACGTCTCCTGTGTATCCCAGTACAGACTCTTTTTTTTATTTAAAGCCAGGTTCACACTTTCCTAGTTTCCATGTTATTAGCCAGCTACTTGGGGTACTATTCTATTGACAATTCAAATTGCTATGCCATATAATAGTTTAAAGTCAACTTCAGCTAGAGGAATCGCCATGTGAGATTCCAATAAAATTCTTATAGGCCCATCTGCCAAGTTAAAGTTAACTTCAATAGCTAGAACAACATAATGACTTTCAACTGTTAACAGAATAGTACCCCAAATAGCTGGCTAGAATCTAGAAAGCTAGACAAATGTGAACAAAACTTAAATAATAGCTATGGTGATCTCACGGTGGACCCACATTATTTTTTTTAGAATCCATGAGACAGTTTTTGGGATACCATATATCGTTTTTGTAACAACAATATTGTTACACCGTACTCTTCTCCCAAGTTACGTCGCTGCTGCGAAGATTTTTTATGATTCTTGATTTTTCAACTTGCACGTACTCAAAACAAAAATCGTTCTTACAGTCAAAAGTTATACAATATTGTAAAATAAAAAAAAAAAAAAGAGTAAAGGTTGTCCCATACTGCCAGAACGTAGGTAAGAGGACTATTCTGGGGGGAATGGACTTTCTCTTATCTGTAGAAAAAAGTTTGAAATAAAAAAATAAGGTGCGTTTTGTTGGGGAAGATGGTATTATGTTAGGATGGGGGTGTTGGAGGAAACAGTTTAGAGAGAGTGAGAGAGAAAGAGAGAGAAGAAATTTCACTCAATAAATGCACTAAATTATGCACTTCTGTCTCCATCAAATTTTCTAATATTTTCTAAATATAAGGTCATTTGACTCATCTTTTTGTCTCTCGGCCTGTCAAAAATCATATTCTGTTTAGAAAGGGTTAAAACGTCTTGTTTGCATTAATATGCTGCAACGTGAACGAGCTTGTACGTCAAAATCAGAGCAAAAGTATTATTTTTCCACGCCAAAAATAATTTTACCACCTTCTAAATCTATACGAATAATCTCGGGATTGTCGCGAAATAATCGAATTCGCGAAATTAAATTTCTCCATTCGAACTCAACGTACACATAATAAGTATTCGCTTATTAACCTGTCTAAGAGTCTACGTTTACCATAAATATTCGTGAACTTTTGCGTAAGGAAGTGCGGCAAACGAGAAGCGGTGGAGTTCAATTAAAATTCTATGACAATGAGGTGCGGTGAAGTCGTGCGACATAGGTACCTCACCGTTATCCAGTAGGCTATACGTTTCCGCAATTCCGAGAAGGTTAAAATCTACCTCTCTCCTGACTTTCTGTAACGACTGACTATATATAGCTATACATACCTATAGCAGCCGAAATTCAACTTCCAAGCTAATTCTTTTTCCTTGAAAACGAGAAATAGAGAGAGACAATTTATGATTCGGAACGTGGATGTAAGCACAACTTTTTTCCTTTTGTTTGTCTCCCTCTTTTCTGCAGTTAGTTCATTCGGAACCTTATGGAATCCATGTCCACTTACCACCTTTTTTGAGGGTTTCTACGTTTCGTGAAAGTTCTCGACCTTCTAAGAAATTTTTCTCAACAAAAAAATTATAATCCTTTCAATGATAACGTCAGTTAATGTTCTTTTCATTCCTTCTTTTTTCCTCCATTTCAACGAATTTCAAAAACACCCACGATGTAATTCTGTTTTATTTTGTTTTTTTTTTTGTTTTTTTTTTGTTTTTTTAGGGAAAAATCGTTAGCGCTACAGACACAAAGAACAAAGAAGAAAAATTTTCTCTGTGGAGTTCTCTTCAAAATTTTACCAACGTAAGTAATTTTTGGACGAAATTAGGTGAAATCGATTTTCTTATTCTGTCGTAGGTACCCATGTTTGCTCTTTTATTGGATTATCATCGCTATAAATGAAAAAATAGCTGAGGCGTAGGCAGGATTTCTTTAAGAGGAGGGTTTGAATGTGAGTTATAATTTTATTCGCACTTCATTTTTTTTTCTTCACATTTTCTCCAGTCTCCTCTCATATACTTTCCTTATTTCCTCCCATTTCAACTGTCACCATAAAATCTGATTTTCATCTTTGGGGATGTAAGGAATTTACAGGGGCTAGTTCCAGATTTTAAAGGGAGTAGGGATACGTTTCTTTTTTCTTCGAAAATTTCTTCTCGCCTGTTACGGGGGTGTCTGTTTTTAATATATTTATTTTTATTAATTTTTTTTTCTTTTTTTTTTTTTTTTTTCGGAGCAGGTATTTTACATAAGAGGCTACCACAGCTAGGCAAGAATAGAAAATCAACCTTCGAATCAAGTGGGTTGATTTTTTTCTCAAAATTTACTTTCCGAACGTTCAATTTTGTCTAATGTCAACTTGAAATTGCTTGTTTTCGCTGAGAAAAGAATTTTTTGAATTTTGAAGAAAAAAATTTTTCTCTTAAACTTATAAGATATTGGATTTGCAACAACAGTTTTTGAGAACATTAATTTTGTTTCAACAAAATTCTTACGCTTTCATTTTTCAGGTAAGACGAACATTTCTAAGCAGTTATTAGGAAAAACTGAATGTTGCTCAGAAAGCAAATTCTGGAAAGAAAATCAGCCGAATTTATCCAAACCCCATTTTCTATGTTTATCTGGTTATAGAATTTATGGGTTTTTTTGGCCCATACAGAGAGCTGAACCCAAAAACATTCCCATTTTCACCCACCCCAAAAGATACGGATTAATTTCGTAAAATCGAGATAAATATTTAGAATTATACCACGTAAAATACATAACTATTAATTAAATTGGCTGTGAAAAGAGAAAAATAAGCTCAAATATTTTTTTGTTGTGAAAACAAAATAAACTGATAACTGCACTGTAATGAACCTTTAAACGAAAATTTCTCTCGGCCTATGATTGGTTTTGTTGTCTTCTTGCATCCGGCAAAGACGTCTACAGGTTCTCCGAAAAGAAAATTTTTTTGAACCAAAGGTCGATTTTTGATCTTCGCCCTTTATTTCTTTTCTTCAACTGCAAATTCAGTTTCGCTTTTTAAAATGACAATAAAATTCAAAACAGCGTAGTAACTTGAAATTTCGCGTTTATAGTTTTAGCTGGGAGAAACCAACAAGGGGGTTAATGATTGAGGTCTGCGGATGAAGAATTTGAGTATTATGAATGGATGTTAACAAAAGGGTCGAACAAAAATGAAAGAATAATCGAATTTGGAAAAAAAAGAGAGAGAAAAAGGACACGGAGAGCAAAAAATAGCCTTTCCCTTTTTTGACGTTTTATGTCGAAGAAGTACTGTTCTTTCACACGTCACACTTTAAACTGCCCCATCACCTCTCTTTGGTTCGCAATTTGCATTCGAAGTTGCCCATCTCTTCTATACTGGTATTCGACGATATACATCAAATAGGCCTAATCCGCTTTAAGATACAGTACTTATGTTTTAAAACGATGATAACACTTATTTTGAGATGTCACAAAAATCCTTCCTACAGCATCATCCCTTGAATTGTAGAGGGTGGGTTTGGATGTGAGAAATGAAGATTGATTCCTGATTTATCAATCTTCATAATATTGTAAGATCCTCCCCCCAAATCTAGTGTTGGCAAACGTCTAGCATAAGTTCCCTAACGAAATGAACGTAGTCAAGCTCTTCGTTGAAGAAAATATGCCTAAAAAACACGAACAAACATTTTTTTCTCGCGAAAATCAATTAACAGGTTTCAATAATATTTCGGTTTAATCGCCTTGAACTTAAATGCAGAGCTCCAAACGATCCAAAAGCCGAATGCATAACCCCATAACTCGAAGAAAGAATTTCTAATGTGATTGCAACAATTCCAGCTGACATGTGTGAGAGAACAGCGATTCCTCGAATTAAATTTAATTTTAGTTTTTTTTAACGAATATTCGAGTCTTGGTGAAAACAGTCCTCCTTGGTATAACTTTGCGATCAAAAATCTCGAAGGCTGATGAAATAAAACCGCAGTTTAGGATGAAATAAAATACGAACACTCTTGATAAGACTAAATAATAATGTATTAAATACAGAAAGACGACTTACAAAAACTGAATAGTAAACTTGAATAGTAAGTAACTAATAAATAACAAAATAATGGCGATTACAACAGTGACACATATCATACGGTGATACAGTGGAAACCTGACGTGCCTACCAGTCCCAGTGAGTAAAAAGACAACTAGTTTCTGGCTGGCAAATGCAGCTAAACATAGAATTCACAGCGTTGAATCTTTTGAGTCAGACGAAGATATATCCGAAAGTTTTTGACCTGTTGCAGGAAATAATTGAGAGGCCTTCTCCGATACTGTAAGCACATTGAACATAACGAACAAAATTAGATTCGTAATTAAATAAAATAGGCTCCCAGTATGAATAAACGAACGAGAATTCCTTGCTTCAATCTGCAGCATTTAGAATTAGAAGTGAGTGAAACCTCACTAAACTGAATAGGTAATACTGAGCTTTTCTCACTTACCAGTTGGGTTAATAACTGTGGTGAGTACTCCTTGAGTAGGAATTCTTTTTCTCCGTTTGTAACTGCTGAATGTATGTCGGCGACTAACTGCAGTAATTTTTGTGTCATTCCTACGATCAAACCAACATTTGTCATCAGAGCCAATTTAGGCCATCATCATTCATCCCCTTTTACCATTTCGCATTCGATTTGAAAAACTTCAAACGAATTTATGCGAGTAGTACCAGTGGGATAACTGAAGATTTTTTGTGGGGTAGGGGAGGAATTTACCATTTTTTTTTTAAAGCAACATTCAAGAATACATACATATACATATATATATATATATGTAAGTTCGTTGTGTGTCGCGAATCTAATTTGCACTTCAAAATAAGAATAGTGTGAGAGTTCTAAATTCAAAACTATTTATTCACACGTAATTACAATAATGGTGAAATTAGAAAATTCGGATATTTCTTACACACGAAACGAACGAAGATCTATTCTGTTAAACTGGGTCAACGTTGAATGACCGCACGAAAGGACGATTGAAATTATCAATGAAAAATAATCAGAAACGAGCTGCGAAGTCGATGACGATAACAAAAGAAAATGTACAGGTTAAGATTAGTCGAGAATGTTGTCATCGGATAAGAGAAGGAATGAATTTAATGAATGAAATGACGTTATTATAGATAAGTAAATCGCATGCGGTTCATTAATACATCGTAATGGCTTAGTCTAGGTCAAACATAAATAAACATGCAAAATAGTCAAAATCTCGCAAGTATGAACAAGATTTGGTGTGATTTGGGAAAAGACGACATTGTCTTTTACATCCCCACACCGAGAACAAAGCACATACAGAATAAACAGAACAAATAACAAATAAATACATGAATTATACAAAATAATATTGAGTTTCGTTAAATTTGGTACATTTTTCTTAAATGCTAGGGTAAAGTTTTGAAACATGATACAGATTTGATTCCTGTTTTTGGTAACCAGAGTCAACCTGAAAGATAGAGTTTGATATTCATTTCAAGATTTTAAATGGTCCAGTCCTGATCTCGTCCAATTTATTTTTATTTAAGGGGTTTCCATGCAAAACAAATACTTTGTCGCCGATTTGAAAATTGCTTTTTACTTTGTTTTTGTCGAATCTTTTTTTGTTAATTTTATGATTTTTGCAAGAATTATCGAAAGCAGTCTGTCTGTCTTTATCTAAATTATTTGTTTTATCTCCGAATTCTGGAATTATTTCAAACTTTACGTTATTCATTAAATAATTCGGAGAAAATTTTGTGACAGAATGAATGGTATTATTGTATTCTTTTACACATTCTTCCATAAGGACAGACCATGATTTCTTCTTATTTTCTTGATTTTCATTAATTTTACATCTTAATCTGTTTACTAAAGTTTGATTTAATCTTTCATTTAGTCCATTAGAGGAAGAACAGTCTACTGCCGTAAAAATTAAGTTTATATTATTTTTCTGAATAAAATCTTTAAATTCTTTGGAGTTTATTCCTCCATATTGATCAGTCAGCAGATTAGAAATATTGTGACCGTCTTTTAAAATATCTTCTATTATTTTAATGAAATCTTTGGCGGTTTGAGTTTTTCATGTTAAAATATATGCGAATCTAGAGAAATGGTCGACTAATAAATGGCAGTATCTTTTGTTTGAATTATTACTTGAAAATCCGCCTATGGTATCGAGAGACATGTATTCAAAAGGCCTTGTGGCTGGTCCAAGATGAGAAAGATAGCCAAATTTGAGAGGAATTCGGGTTTTGTTTTTTATACAAGTGGTGCAACTCTTGCAGAAATCTTTGATGAATTTTCTGAAATTTTCATTGTAAAATTTTAGGAAAAGAGTGAGTTCAATTTGTTTGGATCCGATATGTCCAAATTTGAAGTGAATTTTTTTTATTAATTCTTTAGCGAAATCGTTCGAAATTATTATCTTTTCTTTCGATGCTCTATATTTTGAAAATATTACGTTACTTTTTTTGGAAAGATTTTCTTTTTTTATTTTTTTAAAATCTTTAAGTGCCATTTTTTGATCGTTAATGATATCTTTTAATTCAATTAAATTTACAACTCTGAGTTCAGAGGAGGCCTCAAAATTTTCCAAAACTGGATTGTGAGACAAACAATCCGCTTCGTTATTAGTTTCTCCCGGCACATATTCTATTTCAAAAATAAAATGGGATAGTTGTAACATTAATTCTCTGAGTTCATCATCATATTTTGTATTTATTTTCATATTTTCTAATGGTTTATGATCAGAGAATACTTTAAATTTTAGTCTCAATAGTCTGTGTCTCCAATACATTAAAGCTTCTTTAATAGCCAAACATTCTAAAAAAACAGCTTTTTTTCTTTTTTGGGCCTCATTAAATTTTTTGGAAAAGAAAGCAGTGGGTTTGAAAGAGCCATCATCTTGTTTCTGTTTCAGAATTGCACCTATTCCTTCTAGGCTGGCGTCAGTCTGTACAATTGTCTCTCTCTTTGGATTGAAAATCGCTAAACATGGTTTGGAACATAGAATTTTTTTCATTTTATTGAAACTTTCTTCACATTTGTTGTTCCATACAAATGGGGTATTTTTTTTTAATAGATTGTGAAGGGGAGCCAGAATTATTGAAGAATTTGGAATATACGAATGATAAAAGTTTATTTTGCCTAGAAATTGTCTAACATTTTTTTGGGTTTTGGGGGTGGGGAAGTTCCAAACTGGTAGGACATTATCAAATAGTGGGTGAACAGCATTATTCTCGATATAATGACCTAGATATTTTACTTTATTGTGGGCCAGATCGCATTTAGTTAAATTTAATCTAAAACCTTCTTCATAAACGGCTACAAAAAGTTTTTTTAGATATTCTAGATGGTCTTTGAAGGTTTTTGAAAATATTAAAATATCATCAATATAGTTGACACAAAATTCATCTAGGTCTTTTCTTTTTAAAATATTTCTTAGGATACGTTGAAAAATAGCAGGGCTGGTTTTCAATCCAAAGGGCATATTTTTCCAATTATAGTGTCCAGTTTGAGTAACAAAGGCAGTCTTGTATCTATCTTTCTTTCAAATGGGTATGGACCAGAAGGCACTATTGATGTCTAGGACTGAAAACCATTTGCAATCTCTCGCTTTTACTATCAAATCTTCTATGTGGGGGAAGGGTTGACTCTCAGGAACTATTATTTTATTTAGGGCGGAATAGTCAACGCACATTCTATTTTTGACTTTGATGCCCTCTGTGTTTTTTTTAAAGGCTAAAGTTACGGGCGCAGCAAAAGGAGAGGTTGATTCTTCAATCATATCAGCATTAAGAAGCTGAGTAATCTGATTTTCTATCTCTTTTTGGTCGATTATGTTACATCTGTAGGGTTTGTGGGAAATATATCTAAGTTTGGTTAATTTTATGGTGGCACAGTAGTCAGTGACCTTACCTACATCATATTTACTTTTAGCAAAAACGTAGTTGTAATCATGTATGACCTTTTTTAACTCTTCTTTCTTTTTGTCATCCAAATGATTTAAGTTTAATTCAGTTTTGGAGACTTTTATATTCAAATTTTCAAGATTATTATTTTTGTTATTTTCGTAATATAGATTTTTATGATTATTTTTTTTATGATAAATTTTTAAATTTTCATCTTGGCACAGGCCGAATTTGTGAATCAGATCAAGGCCTATTAAAAAGTCATGATCAAATTCCTTTTCGTCAAGTACAAAGACGAATACATCTTTCTTTTGGGAAAAAATTTTTACTTTAATTTTGGCAATTCCCAATACTTTGCCATGACCACTGATCATCCGAAAAGATTTTTCTATCGGTTTGAATGCCTTAACCTTCATGGAGTTTATCAAGTTTCTATTAATTATCGAAATATTAGAACCGGAATCATAAACACCTTTACAATAGAATTTGTCATTAAAGCATAAATTAATTTTGATCAGTGGTAAATAAATTAGTTTTTTGTATCGTCGTCTGATGAAGAATTTTTGACTTCTATTTTGTTAACAGTTTTTTTTATTAATAAGGGGCTTGTCTTTGAACCAACATAGAGCCTCGGGGTGAAACCTCTCCAAGTAAACTCTTTTTTCCCAGTTGGGACAAGGTTTCTTTTTAGAATTATTTTTCTTTTCATTATTATTGGTTGCTTTCTTATTATTATTATTTTGTTCAAATCTATTAGTATTATAAGGTGTTTTATTATTATTATTGTTATTTTTTTGAAAGTTTAAATTTTTAGTTTGGTCACTGACTCTGTCTTCTGCCTCGAACTTTTTTAATTTATCGTGTAATATTCTTAGGGAGGTAACAACATTTGTTTTAAGGGAATTTTGTATGTGAACTGGAAGACCGAGTACAACTAAATCCAAAATTACAAAATCGGGTAAATTTCTATCAATTTCTAAAAGTAATTTTTCTTTCTTTACCACAAATTCGATGTAAGAGCCGTTGATGTATTGGAAGTTGTACGCATATTGGATCAATTTCCAGGAAGAGTCACAAAAAGTTGCAATCAAGTCAGCTCTCCAATTGGACCAGGCTGTGTCAAGTCCCAGTTTCCTTTGGTTTATGACAAACCAATCTGCCATTACCGGTTCCAAACAGCTCTTGAATACCTCTATCTGTTTTTGTCTGTCCAGCTTAAAGCATTGTGATTCCCTCTCGAAGGAGTCGCACCATGCTGTGACGTTTTTGTTCTTCGGTGAAAATTTCTCGATGAGGAAGTGTTTAATTATGCTGTTAACCAATTCATCTTTCTCTTTTCTAACTGGGGTGGGGGATTCTGATTCTTCTTTGGGTTTGGCCTGATCCGGAGGCGAATACCCTGGAAGCATAAACTCTTTGAAAACAAAATTGTCGTCGATATCCATGTATAGTCTTGAGATCTCCGGAGGTATAGAGACATTGATTGTTCTGTATCGGCCTCTGCTTTTCAAAATGGAAGCTGCACTTTTTGGGGGGCCCAATGTCATCAACTCTTTGTGTAATGTGGCCTTCTGCAGCTCCTCTGGAAAGGCGAACCAAATTCCATCTCCGAATAGACGAATTCTTTTTATGTTTAGAATTGTTGTTTTGTCTGCGCCCTCAGCCATCATGAGCAGTTGAATTTTAACACACGACATGTCGATGGAGAACGAAGAAAAAAAAAATTTTCACAATTCCGAAACTTTAAAAAAAAATTTTGATGAATTTTCTAATTTGTAAGTTTGTTGTGTGTCGCGAATCTAATTTGCACTTCAAAATAAGAATAGTGTGAGAGTTCTAAATTCAAAACTATTTATTCACACATAATTACAATAATGGTGAAATTAGAAAATTCGGATATTTCTTACACACGAAACGAACGAAGATCTATTCTGTTAAACTGGGTCAACGTTGAATGACCGCACGAAAGGATGAATGAAATTATCAATGAAAAATAATCAGAAACGAGCTGCGAAGTCGATGACGATAACAAAAGGAAATGTACAGGTCAAGATTAGTCGAGAATGTTGTCATCGGATAAGAGAAGGAATGAATTTAATGAATGAAATGACGTTATTATAGATAAGTAAATCGCATGCGGTTCATTAATACATCGTAATGGCTTAGCCTAGGTCAAACATAAATAAACATGCAAAATAGTCAAAATCTCGCAAGTATAAGCGAGATTTGGTGTGATTTGGGAAAAGACGACATCGTCTTTTACATATATATATATCATTCACAGAGAATTTTAATGACTTATATATTTGGAAAATACATTAATAGAAAAATAGGAGAGGACAAACAAGAATTTTATCTGTGCTCCCAAATGTAATTATTTGTCACCCTTGCGTATTGAATCTATCCAAATTCCAGCTAACTAAATTTACGTTTTACTTAGAAAGTAAATGATGCAGTGATGCTGATTAGTAATTCTAAGAAAATAAACCTTTTCGAAAGAAAATATTTTACTATTCTGTACGTACCCAAAATCAGAATCGTGATTTTGAAATTCGGCAATGGTAGCATTTGGCCTCAACATTTGGACAGGCTGCGGCTGCGTTTTTAACAAACGTATTTTACGTCTCGTTGAACGATTAATGCAGTCACTACTCTGAAAAATAGACTGACTTACAAGAAACTTGGCGAAAAAATAGCAGCGTACAATTTTACTATTCTGCTAACACTTACTGGTAGCTTATTTGCAAAAAATAAGTTGGCGACAACTTTTGATGAACACGGAGGAACCATAAGACAGTTTGAAACATCATCAGTCATTTTGTTTTGGCTTCCAATGAGATAACTTGTTTCCACATCATCATCTTCATCCTCTTCATCTCCATCGTCATCGACAACCACATCAGCATTGTGAACTGCAAGACTCGCAGCAGCTGCCAATCCAATATCTCCAACCCAGTCGCTCTGTTCATCATCGGCTACACAAAAGTGCATGAGTATGGGTTCACATGTTGATACACGCATATGGTTAAATAAACATGTCTGGCCCGGGCCCGAAACATAAGTATTTGTTATTACCTTCTCGGCCTTCATCGTTAGTGAAGATGCCAGTCTCACTTCCAGATGAACTTACACTACTGGAACTGAGGGCAGTAACGGGATACGAGACTTCCATCGAGTCATATTGCTCCACCTCCTCCTCCTTCTCCTTTTCCACTTGCTTTGGGTTATCATTCAAGGACAATTTACCAATACCCAACACCTTGGCATCTCGATTCACACTCGATAATTCGTCACTGCTGATGCCAATACCACTGCCATCCAGCGATAGTCTCGACTTTTCACGTAAACTTCGTTTCCGCTTCTCCGAACTCATCCACAACCTAATGAGGAACACAATAAACCCAATTTTCAGTCAATAGCCGGTTGTCAAGATTGAGACAGATACAATTTAATTTTAATTTTTAATCACATTAATGTCCCCTCCAGCAACCTAAAAGGAGCCAACTAAACGGAGATACAGGACTTGCCACCTTTGGAAACTGAACTGGTGTCATACGCAGGTTTGCCTAGCAGTGAACACTACTGAACGGGGCTACACCACCACTAGTAGTGACCAGCCAAACATATTCTTTATTAAGACACAGTGTGGCCGAACCCCACACGGGGCATGCTAATTTTATTTTTACAGAATATTTCTAAAATGAATGAAAATTGAGAACAAACTTATGAAACAATCTGAATTATTGAATTCAATAGGGGGAAGCAAATTACAAACTAGGAGGGTGCGCTTTATTCCTTAGATTTTTTACAAAAATTCTGTTATCACGCCAACGTTCTACTTGTTCTTGGTAAATTTAATTAAGGAAACCCTACTGAAAATAAGAGCAGCGCGCCACACGAAGGGACTGGTTAGACCCCTTTTACTCCTTTGCACCCATTGCGAGATGTTCAACAAGAACTGTGAAGACAGACCAATATTTCACTTTTTCATGTCGCATTTATTAGAGGAAACCCATCACAGATCAACGCTGTGCGCTCTCCTGAGAGACTACGCCCTAATCAATTCGATCATTTAGTACTGGATACCCAGTAGCCCTCTATCTCACCAATGTTAACGAAACGTTGCTATCGTTCTAAAGGTCTAAAATGGACACCGGTTTTCTGAGCATACGCAGTTCGTCTTTTTTTCGTCTGTTTTCAGGTTGTTGGTCTTGCGAATTTAAAGCTATATAAATACGTTGCTGTAAATCCAGTGAAATCGAGTGAAATTCATGTTCATTTTACAGCTTTAGGTGAATAATGTTGGCACGAATTTGTGTGTTTACCTTTGTATCCAGTATTATATGATTGAAACTTAATGGCCACCAGTGTGACATCTTTCGCGCGTTTTATCATATTACACCGGCATCACACGTTTTTGTGCAAAATTTATTGGGGGAATGCATTGCAAACTTATGCTAAGCGTATCTCCCAAGCTATAAGCTCCCCAGACCCTTCCCCCTCAAGTTCATGACTTTTACAAATTCTGATGTCACAGCAGCGCTTTACTTCATCGAGTTGAATTCATTTGGTACTGAAATCCATCACAAACTAGTGATGCAGCACCACACAGTGGGTCGTGATCTCCGAGGTCTCCCGATGTAACTCCTTTCACATATATTGCGACGTCATACCAGTGTTTCACTTTACCAAGTCTAATTCATTAGGTGAACCCACCACAAATTTGATCTTCAATCTTTGCTGGGGACTGCACACCCACTCCCTCCGAGAACACCTCCGTTAAACATGTTGCACATTAAGACAACACACGGCACTTCGCTTCTTTTTTTCTTTTTTTTGTCGAATTCATTAGAAGAAACCGATCGCATACCATATTTCATGTTAATGAAAAATATAAATAAAAATAGGCTGACAATGGAGAAGCACGTCGGAGAATATGGTAGACCGCAAGAAAAAATCGGAAATATTATAAAAATAAGGCATAAAGAAGAGAGAAAAAGACTCCGAGTTAAAATTCCAAAGTTGGATTGTATATTTGAAAACAAACTGAGAAAGAAGAATTGGTCACAAGATTGAAAGTAAAGCTCAAAAATAAAATCAGCAGGAGTGCTTCTCAAAGCAACACAACATTCAGCATTCTGCTCACGCGAATAAACAAATTTTTTAATTTTTACAAGTTAGAGAGTTAACACAACATAAGAAGAAGAGACCAATATATGAACAGTTTCAGCTATCATGGGTCATCCTGCTCAGAAACGGCGGAGGAGCTTACATTTGAGACATACGACAAACTGGTGACTGCTCTATATGCTAGGTGGTCTTCTACTAAGCTGGCTGCCAACCACAGATGTTTATACTATACTAGATACCAAACTCGCATCATTTTGCATGCACAAAAGTTAAGCCAACTGCCGCTATCTTTAAATTGGGCATAAGCACCATATAAATACACGAGTGGAATAGGATTTTCAAATCAAATTGTATTTTGTATGTGGTAAATTGCATTTATTTTGGTTTTAGGTATATTATAATACATTAAAAATAGATGTATTGAAATAGATTTATAGTAAAAAAAAAAGTTTTATTCAAAAATTTAAATGTGATATTATTACTTTATTATGTCTATTTTTAATCTGTTATAAAAATGAAATGGTTTTTAATATCGCAAGTAGGCTCCAGAACCACTGAACCAATTTGAATGAATTTTTTACTAAATTCATTGTCCTGATCCTCTGCTGGTTTAAAATTAATAAATTTGAAAATCTATCTAATAGAAATTGAGTTATCTTTAAAAAAATAATCCCTCAAATAAATTATGCGACTGTGTGCATGAACAGCTGCAAACATATGTGGTTGCTATTTTGTTTATTCCCTTTTATTTTTCTATTCTTCAACTTTGTATTTGTCGCAGTTACAAATACCTATATGTGGCTTTGATTTTGTTCATTTTGTTGATTTTTCTCATTCTTTAAGTTTCATATTTTTGCTTTTGCAAATATCTAATAAAAAATCAGTTGGGTATATGTTGCAGAAATGTGGTAAGTAGGGGGAATAGGGTATTTTCATAAGTATAACCCTGGCAAAAAAGGTGAATACTTTTTTATTGATTTTTAATCTTCTGTCAATTTTAATGGGTGTGGACTACTGAATAAGTGATGAAAATGCATAACCCTTGTACCATCTGCTTCATTTTGGAGGCACAAATATGCCACGTCTCTTAGCTTTTTGTTTTGTGAATGAATACACAATATATGTACTACAGTAACACTACAGTAAAAAAGAATCTCTAAAATTTAAGACAAAAAAATTATAACAGAAAATTTACACCATTCGTGTGAAGCCATGTTAATCAGCTAGTACATAATATGCCTAAAACCAAAATAAATGAAATTTACCCCATACAAAATACAATTTGATTTGGAATTCTTGTTCTACCCATGTATTTATATGGTGCTTATGCCCAATTCAAAGATGGTGGTTGGCTTCACTTTTCTGGCTGAGTTCGGTATCTGGTAGAGTATAAACATCTCTGCTGACAACCTTGTCGTATTTTGGTAAATTAGGCAGAATAGGATAATCGTACCTGTCATTTTGAATATAAGATGAAGATATTCGCATGATGCGCTTCTTTTTGGCGTGCAACAACGTTGACGAACATGGATGGTAGAATCGATTAACAGGGGCTGTAATATCTACTTCCATTGCTGCTATCTTCTTGTATTTACGTTTTCTGTGAATGTTAGAATGAACATTAGATCAAAAATATAGATTGTCGCGCAAGAAAAAAATATTTGAATTTCGTTTACCTTCTGGTTGATCTTCGGCACGGAGAGTTTTCATTAAACGAGTCAGATTCCAAAGTTTGTGGTACCGAACAGTTGGCCATTGCGGCTGCTGCTGCAACATTTGACGTCGCAGTCGCATTATATGCTACATCGTGGCAAATACTTCCACAAATATCATCCGAATCACTCTAAATTGCGTCAGAATAAACGCATTATATGAAGGTTCCACCCAATACCCACTTACAATGGGTAGCACGACGAATACCCGCAGAAATTATCACACAAATCTTACCTGGTAGAAATTCGAGCAGTCCTTATCCTTGGGTGAGCTGCTCGAGCAAATTTCATCACTGAGCGTCGAATTTGCAGTTAAATGTTGCATCTGTGGCCAAACAAATGCTGAAACCAATATGATGGATAATGGTAAATCATACACTGCATACGGCATGTTTAAACATCGAGTGACTGAGCACCTAAGGGGATAGGACTACACCTTTCAGATAGACGTTAACATTACGAACCGTTGAACCAACAGAAACGAAAGAGGGATGATAGTCCACACGTTTTTTGGGTTTAAGTTGGTCAGCGAAAAATTACGTCATAGGTCGATCTGTCAGACATAGTCCTATGTCAACACTGTTATTACTTGATGAGCTAAAGATACTCACGAGCGCTTCCTACAGATCTTGTCCGTCGTCGGGTATACCAAGGTGTTATCCTAGCATTCGTAGACATCTTTATGATTGGTAATCGATAAATATTAATTAACAATCGTCCAAAAAACAAGTAGCAGCTACTTGGCTAATTGTAACGATTCCATTCATCAATCATAATAATAAAAATATGGTTTCTGGTTTTTTGTTTTTTTGTTTTTTGTTTTTTTTTTTAAGAAAAATTGAACTATATGGAATTCAACAGCTGCAATAATGTAAAATGTATTATTAAGCGGTTATGATTAATTTCTCTTGAAAACAAAATCATGAAATAAAATCAAATTTTCAACATCAGAACAATCGAAAGTAAACAGTACTAGGTACAAATCAGTTGAGTGGTCAATATAGAACAAAAAAATCTGTACATTGTACATACAACATAAAATGGAAAGGAGAGTAACACCTTACTGGTTCTGTAGAAGTTTTTTTTAGAGTTTAGAATTCCTCGTAGGCTTGCTGGAATCCTTTATTTCATTGTACTTTTTTTCGACTCCCCAAAAAGCTAAAAAGGGGTATGTAGCAATTTTCCACTTATTCCATAATTTCTTATGTTTTACTGAAAGATTGAGTGTAAATGAATAGCTATTTTCTTTCACAAACTACTGTGCTGCAGTGCCTTATGGGACACAATAAAGAATTTTGGTGAATTTTCTGTTATTTAGCAGTATACCTACTTAAATATGTTCGTGATGCGAGAATTCAAATTTAAAATTAATATTTACTTTTCACTTTCTTACTTTTCGACCTACCATGACTCAGAATATACAAATACACATATCACATCTTGTATCAGTCTGAGATTTTTAAGACATGAAATTTAAATTATAAAATACTCATTTCGTCGAATCGCCTTTTAAAAAAAATTTTCCCAATAAGAAATAATGAATTTCAGTGACTGCCATTGAATTCTTGCCTCAAATATCAATCCGTATGTTTGTTCAGGGGTAGAGTTGTAATCTGTGGATTACTTTCATTTATTTATTTTCAAGTTGAATTACATCTCGGTTCCGGTAACGTTGTTAGCGCCTAAAATGCAAAACAAAATTAAATTCATTAATATACGTTAATCTGGCTAATTGCAATAATTTTCTCACTACACCGAGATATAGCCAGAGCCTGAGTTGACTGTTACAAAACCTTGAGAAGAAAATCCACTACAGTCTTACAATTTTAATAATTCTATTCTATTTTTCACCGGCGAGTATAACACCGAAATCTATTTCAAATAATTTAGAGCAATTTCAATCTCTTTCGTCGATACCTCAGTCCTTTAACTTATGAAGTCGGGTTTCTCTCTTTGTTGAATTTTTTAAGTCAAATTTTTGAAATTCGAAAGAAATTAATAATAAAACAAATTATTAGCTGGCATAGGTGTACGTCAGAAAATTTGTCGGTGTAGTTTAGAAAAATTTTATTTCAATTTAATGTGCCGACAACTGGATTTTGTTTTTTGCTTTTTGTTCATCACTCCTTTCGGAAATAAGTTCGATTTCTTCACATGTATAAGTCGTAATTACATACATTTAACTGAGACTTTGAGTAAAAACAAAAACAACAACAACGAAAAACGGATGGTAAATTATAAAAAATAAATATTTCTTCAGTATCGCTGAAGCACTTTCCAGGCTACTAAATTTAAAAGTTTGGAAAACTTGATAATATAATGAGGATACTGACAGTACGTAGGGATACATAAATGTTAATTAAATAAAGTTTACGTTCTGAAATTTGATTAGATCATAGCCAGCATTTGATATGGCCAATAAAATGTTTTGAACAAATAAACTTGAAAAAAAAATATTATTAGGCAGTCAGAAAAGAACTCCTTCAGTAATGAAAATAAAATGTACGAAAATTAATCTTTTTCTCTTGTTGGAAATGCCAATAGCAGTTTTCAATTCGATTTTAAAATCTTTTGCGAGATATACCTTCAGACCATTCTCAATGGAAGTCAAAACATATTAATCTATTTCAAAAGTACTTCTGAATGTTGATACCAGCCATACTCCAGATGATCGAAAGAGAATTGAACATCAAGAACAACATTTCACGAACACGTCATGATGAAGTAAAACTTGAACAAACACCAAACATACTCGAAAAAATTCTTTAAACTATTACAAAACCTAATCCATTTCTCCTCTTCAAACACGCCAACAATTTGTACATTGTAAATTACCACGAAGTTTTCCGACAGACAATTATTGTGGATCTCTATTCAATATTATATTATGGTGTATTTGAAGGAATTTTTCACTATACGTACGAGCCGTAGTGCCAACTAATAATATTACCAGCAGTAAATTGATGTATTCCTGCGATACCTACACAAAATTAGCTACATCAGTCGTATTTTAACGCACATTAATGAAAATAGAAAATTTACCAAGTCTGAGCTCATATTTTATCAAGATTGCTCTAAGCTGGCTAACCAGCAAAAATTGAGCAGTTTTCTAAAATAATTTTTCCAACGAAAGGGAAATTCAACGCCAAAGTTACTGAAAAGAATAGGCCACAATTCATACGAACTCTGCCTTCAGCATGTCAATCCGATAAACACAGTTGTAGTTTCATACCACATTAGCAAATCTGACAAATGCATTAATAAATTTCTAGTGATGTTTCCGATGGCACCAGTAAGTGAAAGGGCAGTACATTCAGTTCTGGTAAACCTTTATTCGAAAACATATTAATGCAATCGAATGGATGTGATCCTCATAACCTAATAATACCATTAAAAAAAGGTATTCCTTTCTACATTAACACGAAAAAACCGACTTACCAACACACGATCAGAACGGATAATTGAAGAGGATTTGATTAATCTACTGTTTCGACGTAGAGTTTCCAGAGGATCGAGTTAGTGCAATTAAAACATTGTGAGAACCGTCTGTCTCTATTGAAAAACGTTCCGACAACCAGCCATCAAATTAACAGATAATTGTGAATGAAAAGGTTCATCAATGAAGTATTGGAAACAAAACTTCACAAAAATCAAAGACAATAATTTTAACATGCACATAACGAAACAGTCAATGTTAATTTTTGAGGCCAGACGAAATTTTCAGCCCGTAGTTTCTTGATCTTTTGATGAATTTTTAGATTAGTGGCGATGCACTGATGAGATTTCTATAACCCGGCATCCAAACTAAAATTTCAGTTCAAGAATACTGGGCCAAAAGATACTGTACGGTGTACAAAGCAAATGCTTGCGTTGTCTGAATGTCGATGCTGACTGTTATTAATCAGCGAACGAGACAAATTTCGCAAATATTTACGTGCAAAACAAATTAGTTATCAAACGTAGCTGATTAATATTTTACTGTCAAGAGAAAATCCAAGTAAAATGTGAAAAATAAAAGTTGAAATAAAAATGGAAACGAGCAACCATTCTAGGTTAATAAAAAAATTTCATCGAAAGCACAAGTAGATAGCTTAAGGTAAAAAATTCGAATCTCAATTAAAAGTGGGAGAATTATTTTTTTGAATCGTCACCTCCGCGTTTTTCTTTTTTCTTCTTTTTCTTTTGTTTTTTACTTTTTTTCGAATTCTTATCTTCATTGGAAACATTATGCCGGTCAATTTTCTCTTCGGGTTTTTTGCAGTCCCTGTTGACGGGTTTTTCTTCGGTATTTTTCCGCAGACCTTCTCGCATCGTGCTCGCCGATTTTGATCTAGACCAACTCCTCGATTTTTCTTTAATTTTGGACTGTGTTCGACTTCGCGAATGAGATCTAGTGCAAGAGTGTCCACGAGAACGCGAACGACTTCGTGAACATGTTCGATTTCGAGAACGACTGCTAATGCGACTGCGGCTACGGCTACGACTACGACTACGACTCCTTCTACTACGATTATACGATCTGGACCGAGTTCTTGATCTTGTTCTTGTTCTTGTTCTGGTTCTAGACCTCGTTCTGGTTCTTGATCTCGACCTACTTCTTGATCTTGATCTACCTCTCGATCTTGATCTACCTCTCGATCTTGATCTACTGCGGGATCTCGAGTAAGATCGACTGGATCTAGACGTTGATCGGTTGGATTCACGAGCCATCTTTTGTAAATACTTATAATACTCGTGCGAATACGTTAGCAACATCGGATCCATGATGGGCATAACGCACTGATTCGAGTACTGCCCTCGCCACACATTCGAGTACATTTGTCGACCGTAGCCGCGGCGATTGCGATTAAATCGGCCGCGATTATTCTGAAAATCGTCCGAGTTGCCATTCATGTTGCCACCGTATTGACGATCGCCTCGACCACGATTATTTGGCCAAAATCTTCTGTTCTGATAGCGATTACCGCTATATCTTTGAGAAAATTCTGCAACAATAAGAAAATAAGGCAGTGTAGACGTAGAACTCCGGCTAGTGCGGAAGAGACCCTTGTTCAACCAACCATCGTTGTGTAAACGCGAGTTCCTATCACCATCAGCACCAGAATTTGAACTCGTAGATAACGGAGACCCATCGGACGCTTTTTTCAACGAGGAAGGCTCATCGGTCGCTAAGGCTTTGAGTCGCACTTTTTCTTTTTTCAATTCTTGCTCTTGCATTTTTTTGAATTTCTGAATTAGTTTATATCGGAGATCTTTCTCGGCATCCAATTCTGTCCCAGCTGCATTTTCTTTAGGCTACAACGGGATTATTGACATTTAAAACTCAATCGTCACAATGGGACGTAGGAAAGTGGAGCAAGTAAAACCAACTTTTTTGCCGCGCAAATCTTCTGGAATACTTTTATCGATAAATCTTCGCTTCCGTCTTTCATTTGCACTACCAGCTGAAGACGCTAATTCTTTTTCTTTTTCAATCTACATTAACAGAATTCGTAACTGTTTAAATGAATTAATACACACGAGCCGGATTGAGGAATACTGCGATAATAATTTGGCGCTTGTGGAATTGAGGAGGGTTCAAATTAATTTTTGGCCACAATAGATTTTTCATCTATTTCGCACATAATTTTACAATGGATATGGCAACAAAGTCAGAATTATCCGGCTTACTCGGTTTTAAAAATGTACATCTTTCACACAACCATAAAATTTCTATTAAAAAACTCGATAGAAAAGATATTTTTCAATAGCCTATTCACAATACAATAACTTATTTCGAGTTTATGAAAATTAAAATTAGTAACGTATTTCTTATTTCATTAAATTTTGACTATTCGTCACTTAATGAAAAAAAAAGAAAGGAAGTCACGAGTCATTCAAAATAATGATGGAAGCTAAAATTCTCACTGCCCATCCTCAATTAAAGCTACAACAAACACAACCTTGAACAAATATTTATTTGTAGAGAAAATTCCAGAATATTCAACGCCTAAGGGCAAAAAAAAATCACTTACTTCTTTTTGTTGTTCAGAACACATCTAAAAAATGAATGAATAAAAACAAAAATACATGCTCACCTCCATCCATTAAAAAATCTCATACAATTCATTGGATAACAAAATAACACAATTATTATTAGAAAGCTAATGACGTCAAAATTTTTGGAATGTCAGGAAAACATCAACTTTAAGAAAGAAAGGATGATGATAATATCATTTTTGGCCTATGAATTCAACATTTTTTTTTCTTTTTCGGAGCACTACTGAAATTATTTTAGTAAATTTTAAACGCGTACTTTGTGGTTTAAAAACTTTTATTGTTTCAATTAAAAGTGCAATTTTGGTCGACAAATTTAAGAAGTTAGGTTGTTTTACAGTTTTCAAGCAATTAGAGTGGGTTTTTTTTTTTTTACATTTCTAACCATTTTTCAACGTGCAACACTAATTGTAAACTGACTTTAACAAATGTTAATCTCCTATCAATTTTAAAGTGATATTATAAGAGTTTATCGTAATACAATTGGTCCAGGATATCAAAATATGAACACAAATTTAAGAAAAAAATTACAGCAAAACGACCAAATTTTGTAGGTAAGCTTATAGAAGTAATTAACTGAACCAGCATCAATAACAAAACAAATATAACAGGCCAAAACTGGGTCTCATTCATCCAATGGTTTCATAAGTATGATCAAATGTGCCTAAACAGCAATTAAAACGTGTTCTTTTTAACCAGAATATCGCCAGTAAAAGGCTCATTTTACACAGAACATTATTAGAAAGCACCAGAAATTTTATAAAGAACGATGACAAAAATATACGAGCTTTATTTTTTTGTCCTATTATTAGTTGAAACCACCATGCTTTACCTTGACACGATTCATCAGTTCACCCAGCAATCTAATCGACTCCAACTTTCTTTGAGCCATCAACAATAAATATTCTTCTACCGCTATCTTTTTATTCATTTCATCAACTTCTTTTAGCTTCAATTTTTCGAGTTGCTTCTCCTTTCGTTTTTGCTCTCTCATTTTTCTTCGTTCCAATTTTTGCAACCTAAGCGACGAAACAAGAAGATGAGTCATGATATTTTTAACGACATAAAAAATAAATAAATAAAGCAAACAAAAAGACAGTATTACTTATTTTCATTTTCCAATTTTTCCTCTTCCTCTTTTTGCACGAGTTCCTTGGCCACACGTTCAGACTCCTTCCTCTCCAAACGTTCTTTAACAATACGTCTACGTTGAACCGTAGCATCACTCAAATGTTTTGATTTGTCAAAATCAACCTTTTGCCCGCAACGAGAACGTAAATGAAACAAAATATCATATTAAAACTGTCGCATTTCGACGAATAACCAAAAAAAAAACAACAACAACAACACGTTAGATAATTAAATCGTTTCTACGGGCGCAAACGATAATCAATCACACACGCCCGGAACTTACCTTGATGGATGCTGCGTAGGCGTTTTTGCTCTTATCAACAAAAACGAGTTTCATCCCTCTAAACGCGTCCATACACTTTACAAAACAACAATACTCCACAAATTGTACGTACATTTCAAAAATTACGTTTTGGTTAAATGTGAATTGCTTGACGCCGGATATGCTGCAATTCATTTGATTTCGGAACGGATCGAGCATCGGCACGTCGATGCGGCGAATTTCGCCGAACTGCTCGAACACCTTCCATAGCAGCCGTTCGCTCGGTTTGTCCGCTGCGTCGGCGCCGGCGCCGGCGGCGGTAGCGGTAGCGGCCCCCGCCGCAAACCATTTGCACGGCAGGTTGCCCACGTACACGGTGTCCGGCCGCTCGCCGGCCCTCATTTCGTTCATGTCTTTGGAGTCGCGAAAAAATGAATCCCAGTCGTACTTGGCCGGGAATTCGCTTTTCGCCTCGACCGCGCGCACCTTGAGCTGCTCTTTGACTCCGGCCAGTTTGATCGACTTGCCGTCCAGCCGAGCCAGCACCGACGACATTTTCGACTTGGTCGCGATTTCCGCGTCGAAGCGCACGAATTCCAGAGTGCTCTTCGACACCTTCAAGGCGACGAACTGTTCGGGCTTGATGCAGTGCTTCAGCCTTTCCATGATGTCGCGGCTGGGCACCGCCCTTCCCGGCACCTTCAGCAGCGGCAGGCGAACCGAAACGTGGAGCAGCGCCACTGGCTTCAGGTACAAACCGTGCGACGGATACAGCGGAACCGCGTCTTTGGTGTCGGTGCACGACTCCCATATGTTCATTTTCCTGCACTAATACCAATGACAGAACAGAAGACATCCTCAGCGTAAGTTTTCGCATTTCAGCACAAATATTTTTGCCGATCAATGGCCTACAAAGATCTACTAAAAACACGGAGGCTGGGCAAAATAAAAGAACAGTGTAATATAAAATTGAAAACGTGTGCAAGCAGACGGTTGCCATACGAAAACGGCGAGTTTGGTGGTGCGCAATTTCGGTGAAAACAATTCCGAATTTATTACTTTAGTACCGTAATGGTTCAAGTTATAGGTACCGTACAACTTATCAATATTATTTTTATGAACTTCAATTTAGAAAAATCAACGATATTTACTTTAAAAACACAAAATAGACCGTACATTCTCAAATTTAACTCAGTTTTTTCACTTTATTAAAATTGTACAACAGAAGAAAAAAAAATTAAGAGGTGATCTTAAGGTTTTTTATCCATTTTTTTTCCCCCAAGATACTACAATGCACCAAAATAAAGATTTCATTTCAATTTTGAACAAGTTGGCTGAAAAAAAAATTTTTTTTTTTCGCAACTAATACACCAAAAAGAGGTTATTATTGACTTGATTTTGGTTAGCAAAGTAAGATTCCTAAATCAATTTGAAACAGCAAAAAAAAAAAATTCATTTCTCCACTAGGGTGAAAATTACTTTTTTCTCTAATACTTTCATGTTAATTTTTTCATTGTTGCTTACGAATATAATATTTAATTCTATATTGATAAAGGAGGTTGGATTATCTGTATCATCGACTGATCAGGAACTTCAAAAAAATTGATCAAATACAATGATAACCATCTTTTGGAGTATTTTTCACAAAAACTTTAATACACAACTTGATTGCACGCTCGCTACGGTCAACTCGTGCGATTATAGCACTCGTCTACGGCATTGTGCAGCCAACTTTGCAACTCGTCAACGATCACTTGTTTTGCAAACTAGCTTAGTAAAATACAATTATTCATGCCCTGAAAAAGGAAATGAAAACACAACAGTCGAGAGAAACCAAAACCACTACACAAACTATTAAAATATTACCCATTTTCCAAATGACAGAGTTGAAATACGTCATTAAAAATGTAACAAAGGCTGAAATTAATGAAAAATAACAGCACTTTTGACATTCGAGAATTTATTCTAATTTAACATTTGTAAATAATTCTTGGACAAATGTATTGTAATATAAACTGCGACCTCAATCTCAAACAAACTTGAAACTGAAAGTTATTATATTTATTGGGAATTTTTTGGCCATGGAGTAGTTACGGCCTGGAGGCGAACAATTTTCTTTTAAAAAACATATGTTGAAAAAGAGCAGTTTTAGAAATCCCAGCAACGTGTTTTCGGCTCTGTTCTTGGTTCTTGGAGTGCTCGTATGAAGCACAAGTATCAGTTGGTATTGTTTGGTTTGATTCGAAAAACGAAAATTAAATGAAATATAACCCACTGTTATAGTTATGCCAGTGGATGGGGTAGAAGATATTTGTACGCAAATAAGAATAAACAAATGAATCAAATTAAAATGACCGAATCAAAAGAACTATCAATTTTGACCAAGATACTGAAAGATGTAAATGTTTAAACAACTTATTAACATCGAAATAGTGGTCATTCACATTCGCATTCAGCGTTTTAAACTGGCAAGAACAGAAAAGGAACAAGTATCAGATTCAACGAACTGGTTTTTGAGACGAACAAGAGACATGAGACCAGATTTCTTACAAGAACTGATCTGAATATCACCAATATGGACACAGCAGATAGGGCCCAAAACTGGAACGTGTTCAGAATAAAAACTACTGGTTACATCTCATCTCTCTGAGAATTCACTTGGTTGTATTTGAGTTGTTTAGTTCCTCTAATTTTATTCTAAATGGTTTGGGATAACTTCCATAAGAATTGCGATTTGATTGGTTCATGTCGTGATAGCAAATTTAAATCCTCCAACCAACTTGCTCGAATAGGTAAACAAACATTTGGATAACAATTAACCATCTCGAGAATAGATTGCAAAAGTTGTCCGTGGGTGGAAGAATTGTGTTTATTCTGAACGCAGTGAGTTCTTCGTCTAGGTAAATATCTATTTTATTACGAACAACTTGTATGCACTCTATTTGCTTGGTTTATTTACCCGGGCATTTATACTGAACGCATCCCTGAGGATCCTCATAATAAAAGAATAAAACTGCAGTACGCATCTTAAAATCAAAATGTTTCTACAAAAGGCACGAATATTTGATAGGCTAATTCTGGTAAATTAATATGGCTGCCAAAGCAGCAAAGCCAGATTTAAGACTTTGAGCAATGATGTGATTTCTTACAAAATAATATTAAAGTAATGGTACCTAATGTAATAAAAACGTAAGGTTACGTTCACAGCGTTACTGAAATTTTCATTTTCAACAGTAGTTAAGACATTTTGGGCGTTCATGTAACGTATCCACGAATAATGATTGTATACTGGTATCGCAAACTTAAAATTATCAACGTGGAATCAATATCCACAAAATTATGATATTTATTCAGTTTTATCCAATTCAGGATTACATCTGTTTCAAAGATCAAAGATACATGAAGGTCATTGAGGAACCTTCAAACAAGAATTGATGTTAAGAGTCATCTAGAGAAGTGACTCTGATCAAATTAAACGTCAGGACTTAGACTCATAAAACAAATAACAATTACCTAAGTAAGTAAAATTGATTTTTAGGACTTGGTAAATTATATTACCTTCTATATTTATCTTGACGTTCGAAGTTTTCAAAAATATTTCCTACCACTGAAAAAAATAAAATAGCAACACATTGTTACAGTAATAAAATAAATTACTTCGAGAAGTTCAACACGACATATTTAATTAGATAATTAGACTTTTCAGATGCTCAAAATTTTAAATATTAATAGATATAACCATTTTGTATTCAGGCTCATAATTATTCAATAATTCTCAAGAGTCAAACAGGCCTGAAGGGTAAAGCTGTATAAATAGGCTCATAGTGAACTCATTTTGTGCAGAGGGAATCTTAAAATACTCTCAATATTCATCACTGAGAACCTAAAAAAGACAAGAAAGTGAAAAAGTCATCATTACATCCAAGCATGCGATTATATTACAGCAACGCATCTTAGCAAAACTTCATTCATTTTTTTTTTAAATTTAAAAAAACATTTTTTCAATGGTAAAAAGATTATTAGAAAAGAAAAAACCGCCTGCTTACCTGATTTCAAATGACTAATACTATAAACATGAGAGGATGAGAACTTCACTAATTGTTTGAAATAAGTTTGAGGTTTGGCTTGGTTTTGAAAAATTAACTGGAATCAGAATCATTAGTTTATAATACATGAGGTAATTATCTGACAAACTAAATATTTTATCAATTTCAAACAATTTGTTCTTAGCAGGTTTAAAAAAAAAAAAATTATTTTTTAATTTTTCTACTTAGACACTGACTACTTCAGTAAGACCTAAAACTTAATCCTTAGCGACATAAATATGTCTCAATATTCAATATTAACGATGTAACTTGTATTTCACATTTCAAGCTTCATCAATATTGAAGAATAAATTGAACAGGGTAAATTAAATGTAAACTATTTTCGGTATTTGAAAACAAAATAAATTAACAGCAAAATTATACGATGGGCAGCTTGTTACACAATAAACTCACTTATCGTAGTAGTCCAATAATTCTAACTCACAATCAGTTCCATTTTTTAGAAGAGAACATAGTTAGTAATTACTCTCATCAAAATTTATTTTGGAATTGAACCGAAATGACAGTGGTAAGAAGTTTTGAATTACAAATCTTTTTTCATAATTCCTAACATACAACAGTTTCTTGAAAAACCAGATTAAATATTGCTAGTTACTGCATACGTCTTATTACAATAATTTAATTTAGTCGGATTCTCGATCGTGAAATTGAGTTGATAAATGTTAATGAATCAGAAAGCTAGTTCACAATGACCTAAAGTTGAAAATATCGTTTAACCAGTAAATGCTGTAATCTACTACAATGAAACGACTTGACTAAATTAGTACCTACAACAAAACCGAAATATACCAGTCAGTAATGGCTCGTGAATCTTCAGTTTGTAGGTTCACAGAAACAAATGGGGGAAAATGGAATAAGAACAAACGATGGTTAAAAAATGCTTTTAACGTATCCTTGTTAAAAGTCAACCTTCAGCAGTTGGGAAGGATGAAAGTACTTGAGTACTCTCCTATACCATTTTATAGCAAACGTTTACACTCCGAGACTGGATGAACATTTTTTATGTGAATGCGCATTTAATTTATTCTGTTTTTCAATCGCACAGCTGAAAGACCGCTAATGAGATACTAAAAATTTTTTGGACCGCATCGAGTACATACTCTGGTATTTTTATATTCAGGTCATCAACATTCTAGTTTTTTTCGTAAATATTCTGGCCAAGATGGAAATACTTAGATTCGAATGCAAGAACGATACTCAAGTACCAGCCGCTACTTACTTGTGCATGTGTAAATAATTTATTCTCAAATGTTGGTTGTTACTTAAGTACCGTTCCTGCATTCGACCATTTTGTTATCAGGGGATTCCTGTACTTATGCGATCTCACGCACGAATCGTCGCTGCCGTATCAAAATTTACATCGAAACATCTAAAATCATAACACAATATTTGGAGGCGTTTTAACTTCATCTATTTGTATTGTTTTTATTCATTCCGATTAGTAAATCTAGTCTGATTTGAACTAGTTCAACTTAGAGGGAAGCGAAGTTCGTTTAGTTCATTCGAACGATTAATTTCAGAGAACTAAACGTTTCGAACAACCGACTACAGCTTATTTCTAATGTTAACCAACGAGGAATAAAAATGTAATTGGTCACTCGTAACAAAATTCTAGTGACCGTATCTAAGTGATGGATACGCCATCATCACTCCTCACTGGATATTTTCGAAACTTACCGAAATCCAAACGATCGGATCTCGAGTCGAGGTAATATGCGAAGCACTGAGATTAGTAATTATTGACCAAACGTCGAAATCATTCAATTTGTGAATTGTATTTCGCGTTCACGTCAATACACATTTTCGCATATTTCCCTACAACGAAATCCGTACCGCAATGCTCTAATAAGTAATTATCAGCTTTCATTTGAAGCGATCGACTCGTACGTCTCGACTACGTTCGCCACGATTTCACAAGAAAATAAATCCAATTAACGATTAAGAAAACTATGAAACAACTGCGTAAAATTCGAAAGAAAATCCTTCGAAATGCACAAAATCTGACAATCAAATAAGAATCAAACACTGAGTAATGAAAGGCATAATGACTGAAACAAAAATTGGTATTTCTATGAACAAAATTATATAATTATTCTTATTCCTTTTTCATCATTTCTTATTGTTCTGCTCCATTTCGGATCTTACAATTTGTAAACAAACCTACAAGAAAAGTTTATCAATGAAATCAGGTGTGGCTATACCAAAGTGTTTAAAATCCCTATAGGTCATCCGTTCCCATGCGCATGCGTAGTTCGCTGAGTGCTAGGGCTCTGTTAGGGATTTCTTTTCATGCTAATTGTAAAGAGAGCTGACTAGAAACACAATAGACGTTGTGGCTGGTTGAGAAGAGAGGAAAATATATCAATGCACATGGATGGTATTCTACACTTAGGACTAATTCGTATAGTTAAGAAGGGGCGAGCCTGAAGGAGAGCCCTGAAGGAAACAGATGGACAGCAAGATTTGTTGGACACAATGAAATCATGGACTAGCTTTATTATTTTTTTATCCTAAGTATGATGATAAATCAAAAATAATGAGATAAGACCCCCACCCATCATTCCAATACACAAAAATATCAATGGACTAAGAAACAAAAATAAAAAAAAGTTTAACAGACTCCAGATTGAAACCTATGGCTCGGTTATGCTAAAATCCTGTTTAATCACTCAGTCATGGCAGAAATTAGCAAAACTGGTTTGTCATAGGCATACAATCACTGCTGGTTTATGTTCTTTCAAGTATCAGGCTACTCAATCAGTTTTATCTAGTTGCGAGATATTATCGTTTGTTAGTTTTATTATTCCGCCCCACTTCGTTGTTATGTGCAGCTTGTTCAGTCATTTTACCTAATGATTTTGAAGTGATGATTTGTCCAATTTGTAACACGGATGATGGTGGTCATGAATAAAGTTAGTGTCATGTGAAATAAAGAGCACATGAATTATACTAAAGGCACAATTCGCCCATTTTCAGTGAGGTCAGCTACTCCAACTCCATTAAACCTAGATGTCCTAATTAAAATACGCAGGAAATATGCATTTTTACCCAAATGTTTGGAGATAATTCTCTTACATAATGAGATTTTTTCATAATAAATGAAATTTTAGAGAAGCTTTCAAAAAATAAAATTAGCCCAAAAACAAGAAGTCTAAGCTCTTAGAAATCATGAAAATTGAAAAAGAAGATTAAATTGTGCATTAAATTAGATTAATTTAATGTAATAAGTAAATTTAACGCTGAAGAGAACTTATTATAACTACTCATTTCCCCAAATTCACTTTTTCTGAGCCTTATCAGCAGTTGTTTTTAGGGTTATGTTTACTGACAACATTAAATTAATCAAATTTGAAGCATGATTTCATCTTCTTTTTCAATTTTATCAGCTTCTAAGAGCTTAAACTTCTTGTTTTTGGCTCATTTAATTTGCTGAAACTTCTTCTAAAATTTAATTTATTGTTTTTATATGCAGCTGGTTTGGTCATTTTACCAAATGGTTTTGTAGTGATGATTTGTTCAATTTGTAATGCCGATGTTGGTGGTCATGAATAAAGTTTATGTCGGGTGAAAGTGTGAAACATATGTTTTTCATTATTTTTTGTCTTAAACCTCAATTTTGTCAACATCAACAGTGCTAGTGGTGCAGTTTGGTGGAGGCTTTACATCCCAGTAGTATCAACTACAAATATTAGCCTTAGGGTTATGGCTTTAACTATACATATAACTATAGAGTGGTGGCCAGAAACATACAGCTAAAGAGAAGTCTAATAATGGATCAAAAATATGAAAAAGATAGAATGTTATAAAACGTTTTAAAGTCCTATATTTATTATTTCATATGTGTTGTAGCTTGATAGTGGGTGTATATTGGTATAGACTTCGACTATATACTAGATGGACTGCGCATACTGATAAAATGTTGAAGGCAACTAAATGAAATGTATTCCACTCAAAAGTTCCTTCCTTTATCAAACTGTACTTTTCACAGAATTCACCTACAAATTCTCTTCGATTCGTCGCCCTTAAATTAATCAGGATTCAGCGACGAATCAAAGAAAATTCACCTACGAGTATTAAAAAGGAATAAATGACGCTATTTAATTTCAAAAACACTTTCATTTTGTAAAATAACAAGGCAAATCCCTCCAAATTATTTAATCAATTGTCGTATGATATTTGATAAATCCTGAAAAAAGGGAACTTTTGAATGAAATGTACACCTTCATGGTATCTCCATATAGGTAAGCCAATGTTAATTTTATCAGTATGCGCAGTCCATTATGTATATGGTTGAAGGGTATAGAGATGTCTTTTTTCACTAAAATGTGCAGAATGATCAAAGATCTTTGTTGCGTTTTTGTACAGCAGAACATATAGAGAGTTGGACATCTATTTAGCTGTATGTGTCTGGTGTCTCTGGTGGTGGTACAGTGTGGGTAAAGGCAGCATAATGTCGTCTTGGTATAAAAACTTGATAAATAAAAATTTTCTGAAAATGTGCTTTAAGTGGTTTCTATACTTAAAAAAAATGAGAAATCCAAAAATAAATATCTCAGAAGAAATCATGTGATTTTAGGCTTATATAGGAGAATATAAAATACTCTTATGCTGACTGATAAAAAATCATAATTTAAAAACCTCGTACGTACGACATGAAAGGTATTTATCCTTGTATAATTGTGTAAGTAACATAAATTTTCTTATTTTTTTCACGACATACAAGTTTTTTATATTAAATTTTCTTCCTTTTTCAAGACATATATTTTTATCTGGATGTTCAAATCCTTTTTGATTTTGAAAAATAATTTGTTTATTTTAAAATAATAAAATTAACATAATTTTCCTTATTCCCAATGCCTTCAAAAATATTTATAAACATTGAATTAGAAACCTTGTATGTCCTGAAAAATTAATAAAATTTAATGTAATGAACTCGTATGTCAAGAAAAATGGCATTACTTTTAATTTTGGTACTTACTAATTATAATTATGATAGAAGAAAAAAAATTTTCTTTTTTCTTGTTAAAGATCATGCCATATTTGATGTAATATCCAGTTAATTTCACTCTATAAATAATACTGAATTTTTAATAACACTGTTTTGTTTCTCCTGGAAAATTTACTTTTTTATGCTTACAAAGTTTTCAAACCAAGCTTCACCATTAATTGAATCCAAAAATCTTTTATTTCGATTAAAATTATTTCATTTCTTACTTTCATACAGGAGTTACAGGACCAAGTCTAATGAAAATTTCGTGACTACTAATTCAGTAATTTTTACAAAAAAACGAAAAAACTACATAGATAGATCAGTATTTTTGTCGAAGATATCGATAATTATCAATAGTTTTTCATAAGTTCTTTACTTGAAACTTTACCAACGAAATATCGATAAATGGATAACGTTTGTCCGATGTCGAAAACTGTCGATAGTTTTTGAAATTTTTTCACATTTTTGCAATTCAAGTTTGTTTTTTGAATTATAGATAAAAATTTGCAAAATTGATTTTTCTAGTAAAGTATTGCTAAGCTGGATTTTTTTTTAAATCCATTTTTTATTTCGAGCTTAATCGGGCATTTTTTCTATTTTTGTATTACAGGAAAAATCGGCTTGCTTCTTCAGACATTTTTTACTCATTTTCACCAGCTGGACGAGGATTTGAAAATGATTTTATCTACCAAATATATCGTGTAAATAACGTTTTTCAAATTAAGTACTCTGCGGATCTTCAAAAATGATCTGAAGGCTATAGTTTCGATCAACAGGCAAAGAATCGAGCATGTTTGTTGAAATTTCATCGATACTCTTGCTGCTGAAAAAAAGTCCAATATTAACATTGTTTGTCAAAAAAACTAAGTAGAGTTAAACAGTTAGATAGGTAGAGGTATGTATATGACGGATAGCTATCATTTTTTTTTTTCCCCGTGGATATTACCTACCGTAGGTACTTAATGTGAAAAGAATGAAAGTTAATCTACAAAAATACGGCATATAGGGTAGGTGCGTCATAACGTGGAGCCCCATAATTTGGCGATCGGGAGAAAAAGAGAGCGTAATCGTTTTTTGGGGCTCTGTTGGTGGTGAAAAATTCGTTCGACGCACCGTATTTCATTGCGTTGACTGATGTGAACAAATTCTGCTGGCTGCAGTTTACACGCGATTCGCAAAAATACATAATAATATAATCAATGATCCGTACGTATCGTCTGTTTGCCCAAATACTTATAACCCTTCGTTAGCTTTTATGACGAATATGACGGGACGCCATTATTGCTCGGATTAAATGTTTCATATATCGCTTTCATAGAGCTTATTTTTTTCACTTCTTCATTTTTTTTTTTTTTGTGTTTCTTTTCTCTTTATATCCCCCTTTTTCTCAATTGCTTGCGAAAAAGAAAAAAATGGTACCTACGTCGATAGTTCGGGAAAATACTTGTGTACATACGGTATATTTACCAACCAACATGCTAAACTGTGTAATTTAATTATAATAATTTTGAAATTGATAAACACATATTATACGGTGTAGGTATTAGGGCAAAAATTCCTTGTTACCCTATATATTTATAGCTGCTATAGGTGAAATGAATAAAGAAAAAGATAGGTACCTACGGCGTAAGAGACAATATGAAATGAGCGTTGAATAACGATAGCGATATTTTAGATGGGATTAAATTAGGAGGCGAAATTCGTTGTTAAAAAATAACGAATTAGGTAAGAAGAGGTGACCCTAAATTTCTATATACCTATAGGTACCTACGTGAATAATAATAGTATAATAATGATATACGGCTGTCGGATTATTTCTCGTTTTCAAAAATGAATTCCGTATTTTGTAATAACGTTGTAAAATGCCAAATGCGGACGCTGCATTTTCCTCAAGTATTGAATTGGTCTGGTAAGTTAGGTACTATAGGTACCCAAAGTACGTACGTACATACTGTATGGTACGTCTATACCTGCTGTACCTATGCCTACATAATTATGTTTCTTTTTTTTAAATTTCTGACCCCTCTTCTCTCGTTACCAAGTTGTATGATATTGTAGAAGCAGTCGAGAAACAAACAGTTACAATACTCGTTCGGATATTAAATTTATTACGTGTGCTTATCACGTCATATTTGCTACGGTGATTTTTGCGCTTGGTACGTTCCGATAGTGTACGGAAACTGCATACAATAGTTACAGAATGAAGGGTGTTCGACGAATTCATTTTTGAGTCAAAAAACAAAAAGAAGAACACGAAAAATATGTGCTGTACTTTGGTTGCCTAGTCTGAACTTGAAGAATGACAAAACGTGTGAAAATATGACAACGCTACTTTTTTTTTTTTTTTTAATGTGATAACATTTTTATTTTCTATATGGGATCTGTTTTCGAATTCGATGTTTCTTTATTTTCCTATTTTTCCTCACACATCGATAAAATATCGATATTGGTTTACATGCATTTTCCATTTAACATCGAAAAATATAGATTTTTTTATATATCGAATTTTTATAAACCAGATCGATATTTATTTATGTGGAATACCTTGTCGTGAGAGATATTCACACTAGAAGGTCTTCAACAGTATTTGCGTGTTCTGCCACTTCATACGATTAAGTATGGGAGAGCCAAATCCTCGGCGAACACTGGCGATTTTTGAGCTGGTTCTGAGAGTTTATATACCAAATTTGGCACACGCACACGCACACGGACACACATGCATACGTATGTATACGTAATTATGTCATGCGTTGCGTCGTTTCTTGTCTCCGTTGAGATGATAAGAAACGACGCAGTGCGTTTGGTACCGAGTCGTGACATTACCGAGATCGTTATCAGGTAATTGATCTCGACTTGTACGATGTATCTTACCTGTACGTACGTACAGGTACGAACATACAAACGCATTCGTGTGAATTGGTTTAACGTCATAGAGACGATTATTGCCAGCCTTTGGGCGGCGACTGTCGTCGAGGGGTGCGAGCCCCTAAAACCTCATACGAGTAATGTCCCCACAATTTACATGTATTTCCCATTTAACATCGAAATCGAATTTTTATCAATATATTAAGTAGCTAAAATATTTACTGGAAGAAAATCGGTCGGCGGTGAGTCGAGTAGAATCCATCGATGGATTAAAGTCAAATAATATGAAAATGTTATCACATTAATTGTAATCAGCTTCAGCCACTGATACTGACCACTAGTTTTTTTTGTTTTTTCATTATTGAAAGATACGAAAGATAATGGCAGGTTGTTTTTTGAAAACCTTTCAAAAAGAAGTTAATTCAAAATCGATTTAAAATAATTATATGGGATCGATGGTAAGATACCTTGGAATAGGCCTACTTTTAAATGAAATAAACTTAATTCGTATCAACGTAACGTTCTTCATCCGTAACTTAATTTTTCAGTTGGTAGGTACCTATACTTCACAGTTTGCACTGAGACACTAAAATTACAGACTAGGCCCACATGCAAGAACGATAGTTAATTCACAAAATTTATACTTTTGCGTCTGTATAGATAAAATTAATAATGGAAAAAAGGTAAAAATTACTTGATTACATTCAGCCATGAGAAAGAACTCGACCATTTTTCATGATTGAGATGTCAAAACAAGTTTCACCATGTAGATATGGTAGTTGATGAGGAAAAATCTGTATAGTATCCTTGGGGGCCAGGTTGTTGATTGTAACGAGAATATTGGTTACAAAATAATTAAATACTCGTAAATGTTAAAAGGTTGTATTAAACAAGATATAAAACAGTGTGTGGAATACCTTGTCGTGAGAGATATTCTCACCAGAAGGAAATTCTACAGAATTTAAGCGTGTTCAGCCACTTCATACGAAAGTATGGGTAAGCCAAAACCAAACCGAACACTGGCGATTTTAGAGCCGGTTCTGTGAGTTTTTATACCGGTTTTGGCTGGTGCACACAAACACACGTACGTAGTAAAATACGTACGTTGTTTAAGTACGGCCAGGTCGCATCATCCCCTACTATCGTAGGTGGCGGCTGGCCGGTTCGTGTACGAATCGTGACATTGATTGATGGATGACGTCACGATTCGTACTCGTACATTATCTGCAAGTATTCGCAGGTAATTACGATCGAACGTAATTTCGTGTGTTCGTTTAACGTCGCAAGGACGATGAGTTGCCTGCCCTATGGGGCGGCGACTGTCGTCGAGGGGTCCGAGCCCCTATACCTCATACCGATGAGTCCCCACAGCTACTCCCCCCCAGTTTTTGCGCCACAAAAACGACCTAAAATGCGCAAGGCCTGGGGGACGTGCGGGTTTACTTACGTCGTTGGTCGGCCTCCCATTTCGCCAGAGCGCTTCCTACCGCGGCCCCGACGCACTCGTAGGATTCCCTACGGGCGTTTGCTCGGGCCAGGTAGTTAGTCCGGCTGGTTTCACCCCTATGCCTCGGTCTCGCGTTTTTCGCGTGGGCATAGGGATGACGGCGGGAGTGAGGGGGCAGCGGACGCTTGAACTCTGGCTTTCTGTGCATCGGGGAGTTTGTGTTCCCCGATGTCCAGGCGGCCATCTTTGCCCGTTCATTCGCGGCCCTCTCTGCTGTGAACAGGAAGCCCATCGCTTCCTTCTTCTCTTCGGGTTTCGGCTCCGGCTTCGGGGGTTCCGGAGTCGGAGTCGTCTCCTCCGGAGATCGGGGAGGAGAGATGACCGGCGGGAGTGGGATCGTCATCTCCGCCAGTACATCAGCAACCGGAGGAGCTGTGTCCATTAACAGCTCCTCCTCTATCCTATCCAGCTCCGTTTTCGCTTTCGTCATCTGCTGAGTTTTTGATTTCTCAGCGGATGTCTTGGCGAAGTGGAAACTGGCGGACATCGGGATAGGTATTCGTGACATTAGAACAGAATGGGTTGTAGTTAGGAGAAGGTACCAAAAATAAAGCTCAAGAAACGACCAAGTAAATCGGTGGTTCTGAAACTGATGATTTTACCTCATTTTTCGATTTACCTTTACAGTTATTTTTCTTTATTTTCGGATCTTCTTATCTACACGTAGAGGGGATAGCGCTTAAAATTCTCGGCCGTATACAAGTTTTCCGGTTAAGTTCTGATCGGTTTAAGCAGAGTTATGCCTGAAATAAGCTCAGTGAATATTATTTTTCGAATTTTAAGTACAAAGGAATCTCCGTTTGTGACGTCACGTCGTAGAGATTATCTTTGCGGTTAACGGTACTCGCACGTTGCAATGTTTTGTTTCCGTATTGCACGTGGATTTGTTTATTCCTGTCTTCTTCTTTTTGTTGGCATTCCTCGTTTGCTTATCTCGGGAGTTTCTTTGTCTCGCAGAGTTCCGATATTTCCCGTTTGTTTTTAGCGGGTTTTGACTTTTACTACGGATATTACTTTTCGGGAGTAAATTTTATTTTCGTCGCATTAACCTCTTGGACGTGCGGGAAGGATGTGAATTTTTGTGTTTTTTCGTACCTGGAGGTCTACCTCTTTTACGTGGGTGTAGGGGGGCCTCAGGATCATATGTTTTAGTGGTCACATCGTCCAAAAATCTCACTGTTTTCTTGAGTTTTTCTTTATGTGAGGTGTTTTTCTAACTTTTTTCGGCGAATTCTTCCGTTTTTGTTTCGGGATTCGTCTGCGTATTTTCGGGGTTCTCCTTTTGCACCCTTCTTATTCTCTTGTTGTCACTTACCAGGTACGCAGGCTTCAATCTGTCGATTGAAATTGTTCTTGGTTCGCCTGCGATGAGTATCACAAAGTTTTTCTCATCTCGTGATACTACTTTGTAAGGACCGGCGTATGGTTTCTCCAGCGCAGATCTCATTTTTTCGTCCCTAACAAATACGTGTGACGTATTGGCCAAGTGTTTCGAGACGTAAATCTTGGGCTGGCCATGACGAGCTGCCTGATTTAGGAAATTGTTGGCATCATTTCTTACATTTTGTACCATTATTTCGGGGCTAACTTCTTTCGATTTTGTGAAGAAGTCCCCTGGAAGGCGTAGCTCTTCGCCGAACGCTAATTGCGCTGCAGAGTGACCTGTATCAGTTTGTAGGGCGGATCGAAGGCCTAAGAGGATGGTAGGGAGTACTTCTACCCATCTCTTTGTATCATGTGACATGATGGAGGCTTTGAGAGCTCTATGCCATCTCTCTATTTTGCCATTGGCTTGAGGATGGTAAGCTGTGGTATGACTTTGTTGAACACCAAGCTTATTTGCCAGCTCTTTAAAGAGCGAGCTCTCGAATTGGCGACCTTGGTCTGTGACTATGACTTCCGGTACGCCATACCTCGCAATCCAGGTATCGTATAACCTTGCAGCTACTGTTGGAGCTGACATCTCGTGAAGAGGGATTGCTTCCGGCCATCGTGTTGCCCTGTCTATTATCGTCAACAGGTATCTGTGTCCTTGGGATGGTGGCAATGGGCCTACCAGATCCATGTGAACCGTTTTAAACCGCTGTGTTTGCTTGAATGATTTGAGGGGCGAGCGAGTGTGTCTTCCTACTTTGGATTCTTGACAGTTCAGGCAACTGCGAGCCCATTTGTTGCAGTCAGACTTCATTCGTGGCCATACAAATCTTTCTGAAATTAGTTTAGCACTACATTTTGGCCCAGCATGTGACAGGTTATGTACACTGTTGAAAGCCAACCTGCGATATTTTACCGGTAGAAATGGCCTATTCTTACCTGTACTGATGTCACATGTTAATAAAACATCAGTACCGGGAATTTTTCGCTGTCTCAATTTGAGGGTAGTATCATCGTTCGATAACAGCCCCTGCAATTCTGCATCCTTAAGCTGTGCTTTAGCTATTTCAGCATAAGGTAATTGGACAGGAACCGAGATAGCTTCGATTCTACTCAAGGCATCAGCTGGAGTGTTAAGTTCTCCACTTATATACTGAATGTCGGTAGTCAGTTGGCCAATATAGTCCAACTGTCGTGCTCTTCTCGGAGATGCCGGTTCTGCTTTTTGTGTGAAGGCATATGTTAGGGGTTTATGGTCAGTATACACAGAAAAACATCTACCCTCTAACTGGTGCCTGAAATGCTTCAACGCAGCAAAAATTCCGAGCAATTCCCTATCGTATGTGCTGTAATTCTTTTCTGTTTTTGAGAGCTTCCTCGAGAAGAAAGCTAGCGGTAATTTGGTGTTGTTAGTGTCCAGTTGGTACAGTGTTGCACCAATAGCAAAGTCTGATGCATCGGTACTTACGCATAACGGCAGACTTTCGTCTGGATGAGCCAACAGAGTTGCATTTGCCAGTGTTTCTTTGATATTTTCAAAGGCCTGTTCGGCTTCTTCGTTCCATTCGAGTGGAGTTTTATCTTTCTTTTTACTTGTTTTTATTAGTGCAAACAGCTTACTTTGTTCGGCTGCTGCATTCTTCATGCAACGTCTGTAGAAATTCACCATCCCCAAGAAACGCCTAAGTTCTGCGACATTTGAGGGCTTCGGGAAGTTCAATATTGGCTCTACTTTGGTCTTCAAGGGGGAAATGCCTTCGGTCGAGACTTTGTAGCCGAGGAAGTCAATTTCGGTCTGTGCATATAAGCTTTTGCCTACGTTGATAGTGAGTCCGGCTGCGTGTATACGCTGTACCACGGCTCTCACATTCTCCTCGTGCTGATGCTCACCGCCTTCTGAGCAAATGCAGATATCATCCAGGTATGCATATGCAAATGGCAATTCCCTAAACAGTCCATTGATAAATCTTTGGAAAGTTTGTGCTGAGTTGCGTAGTCCAAACGGCATTCGAAGGTATTCGAATAATCCAAAGGGGGTTATAACCGCTGTCTTTGGAACGTCCTGGTCGGCCATAGGAATTTGGTGGAATGCCCAGTTGATGTCTATTTTTGTGAACATCGTTTTACCCTTCATATTCGCGTTGAAGTCCATTATATTGGGGACTGGGTAGCGATCAGGAACTGTTATGGCGTTTAAGGCCCTGTAGTCGCCGACAATTCGCCACTCTCCACTTGCTTTCTTTGTCATGTGGATAGGAGAGCTCCATGAGCTTTTTGAGGGGCGACATACGCCCTCCTCAACGATGCGATGGAAGTACTCTCGTGCCGCTTTGAGTTTGTCGGGTAATAACCTTCGTGCTCTAGCATGGCAAGGCTGTCCTTTGGTTTCGATGTAGTGAACCGTGTCGTGTTTGTACGTAGGATGCCTGCGAATTGAGGGTTGAGTGACTCCAGGATAGTCTGACAGGATCCGTAGGAGTTGTCCGTCGACTTTGGTACAGCTGGATATGTTTGTGTCCAGTCTGTATGCTAGCGTTTTGCCTTCCACACTTTTATTTTCACTATTGATCAGTTTACCGTGTTTGAGGTCGATGATCAGGCCATAGTGTGCAAGAAAATCTGCACCCAGGATCGGGTTTGGAACGTCTGCAACCGTGAAGGACCACGTCATATTTTTGCTGAGTCCGATGTCTACTTTGCTTGTTTCAAGTCCGTATGCTGGAAGGTTTTGACCATTCACAGTACGGAGATAGTATTTCGGAGGAAGTACTTTTTGGGTTTTGTTTACTGGCAATATGCTCAGGTCTGCTCCCGAGTCAATTAAGTAACGTCTCCTGTTTGTCCTGTCCTTGATGAACAGGCGGCGTGAGTATTTTTCCGAGGGGTCTTCGGCCGCACAGATGGCCCCTCGTTCTAGTTTGACGCTTCCTTGTTGAAGGTTTTACCCCACCATCTGCACCTGTTGTTGCATTTGGTGGCCTCAGCGCCAAACCTATTATGAAAGAAGCAACTCTTATCATCCCAATTTCGAGACTGGGTTTTGGGAGATGATGTTCTAGGGGGAGTTGAACTCTGACCCATGTTTCCGGAACTAGATCTGCGGTCTCTTGACCGGGACTGACGTCCTCTGCTGCTGTTGCTATTGTTGTTGCCTCTGCTTTTCGATCTTTGTCGCCAGCTGCTATTGGGTTTCGTCGAGCTTTGGCTTTTGTTCCTCTTTACTTCTTCGGTCAACTGAGCTATTTGTGCTCGAAGTTGAGCGAGTTCCCCAGTCTCTGCAGATACTGCGCTGACCACCGGCTTTGACCTTGTGTATTCGAGCGCATTATCTGCGGATTTCGCAAGGAAGTCTAGATCCGCGGATGTATTGATTACCGTGGAACCAACGGCGGCTAGGCACTGCACAACACTTTGTGGGAGTTGCTTGCAGAATTGGTTGCCTATGACAGAGGGGGCTACGATATTGTCCGCCTTCTGTCTTAACTTCGCCATGAAGATTGAGGGTTTGTCATCCCCCATCTTCATACCACCCATCACTTCATCAATTATTTCGTTTTTTGTTTTTCCGAAGACCTTTTTGATTTTTCTGACGAACCAGGCATATTTGTCCTCTTCTGTCGAAGGGCATTCCATAATATCCGGAATGTGGCGGATAATCTGTGGGGGCATGCCTCCACAGATGTGGGTATATCGCTGGTTCATAGTTATATTTTCAGTTTTGAACCTGCCTTCTAGTAGAGTCAACCACAAGTCTACCTCATTGGGTAGAAATTCCGGGATCTCTATCCTTCGTCTGTAGAAGTTGGGGTTCTGTCCTGGCTGCAATTGCAGGAGTTGCAGAATCTGCGCCAGGACTTCGGGTGTCAGCTGAGGCTGACTACTACCTCCCTGTGATGGTTGCGGGTTTTCAGTTGGTGGTGGAACCATTGCTGTGTTTTTTTGTTGACAAGCGTATTCCACAGTACTTCTGCCTTCCTTGCTGGTCGAAAACACTGGCTCCTGTGTTTGTAGGACAGGTGTTTTCGGGTCGGAACTTTGGCTTAAAGTCCGACCACTTCTCAACGTTTTAACTGCTAGGTCTTCTTTATTTATTGCAGCTCCCAGTCGTGCTAGTTCTGGGTGTTGAGGGCCTTCTTCTATGTTTGCTAAATTCAGTGAGTGTCGAGTCGAAGTCGGGGGAGTTGGGGGATGAGTCCAACCTTCTTCCTCCAGGTCTACTGTCTTGTTTCTCTTTATTTATTTATTTTAAAGAGAGGGGTATAAATTCCCACTTCAGCAGACTCTTACTTCGACGACCAAAAGGTGTCTTAGTCTGGGTAAAAAATATTTTTAATTTGCCGAGCAAGCGAGAATCTCGCCAGCGCTACTGCGCCAAGTTGAAATAGCGCCGAAGCGCCTAAGACTCCTCACGACGTGGCCGAAATCACGTCGGGGTCACCACTGTGGAATACCTTGTCGTGAGAGATATTCTCACCAGAAGGAAATTCTACAGAATTTAAGCGTGTTCAGCCACTTCATACGAAAGTATGGGTAAGCCAAAACCAAACCGAACACTGGCGATTTTAGAGCCGGTTCTGTGAGTTTTTATACCGGTTTTGGCTGGTGCACACAAACACACGTACGTAGTAAAATACGTACGTTGTTTAAGTACGGCCAGGTCGCATCATCCCCTACTATCGTAGGTGGCGGCTGGCCGGTTCGTGTACGAATCGTGACATTGATTGATGGATGACGTCACGATTCGTACTCGTACATTATCTGCAAGTATTCGCAGGTAATTACGATCGAACGTAATTTCGTGTGTTCGTTTAACGTCGCAAGGACGATGAGTTGCCTGCCCTATGGGGCGGCAACTGTCGTCGAGGGGTCCGAGCCCCTATACCTCATACCGATGAGTCCCCACACAGTGAAATACTAAAAAGTAAGTTACGTATCAATAATAAGGTTAACATAAAAGGTAAAGATGATAAGGTAAAATGTACATGGTTACATGAGTTTTTATAGTTAGAAGTTTTGGGAGGAGAATATGGCGATTTCTTGGAGAGTGGAAATGGTAGTGATATGATTGGAGAGTTATGACAATACAAGTTTAGATATTGTCCAATAGGAGTTTAAGGAAATGACATAAATGGTGATTTTGGGTATTTGCAATATCTGCAGAATGGTTTCATAGAAAAGAGTTGTTATGAAAAGTGTATTTATGTTTGTTTATAAACATTGAAAGTAGAATAAATGAGTCAGTAAAGGCAAGTAAAGACTTGTTTACGTGACGTCAATATAATGAGAATTGTTTTAGGTGGTTGATATATATGTGAAATATATATATAAGAGAGAAATATTATGAATGATACGAAATTATCATTACATTGATTTTTACCACTTCATCCCCTCTCAATTTTTTTGGTATTTTTTCCCCAACAGAAACATGTTGCTTTTAGGTACTTTTTTAATGATATTAGATGCTGGTTTTACCAAATAGTGAAACCAACGATGAGTAGCGTTTAACTTCATTTTACCACAGGCATTTTATCTTTTTATCAGTTAAACCTAGTTTACCTTACATTTGAAAGTTGTTACAACCAGCCCTTATAGATTCACAATAATATTTCTATAGTCACCACTTGAAATGTGGGGCATGGAGTAGTTGCAAAATTTAAGTATACGTATACTGTTCTATATACATGATTGGATGGCCAAGTCGAATAATGGATTTGAAAATAAAATAACAGCTATGTTTGATGTGGTTCAACACTAAAACTTCGTTGTGACTGTTCGACACACCTGGCAAAAAAAATTAAAATCAAAAAATAACTTTTTTTGTAAAAGTTCAGGCTATCTTGACCCAGCTTGATGAGTAGTTAAAGTTATTCTACATATTGAGGAACTCTAAAAGCCACAAAATAAAACATTTATCTCCCAAACAGATGATGTTAAAAATTATATTTTCAATACTCACAACATTTAATAGCAATAATATAACAACATTTAATAGCAATAATATAACAACATTTAACAGCAATAATATAACAACATTTAATAGCAAAAATATAACTTTCCCTTTACAAACACATGAAAATTTTGCAATTTTTCAAACATAATAAAAAACATTCGAGACTATCAGGAAAATACATCATGTCGGAAGAAATATATTTGTCACTATTGTGTACTGCACTGATAGTCTGTTCAAAATAAGAAACGTAATCCACCTTTTGATAATTTAGTAAGTACTGAATACCCAGAGGCCAGGTAAATACGCAAAAAAGTACCAACAATATTCACCTAAAGCTATAAAGTGGACATAAGTTTCACTCAATTTCACTGAATTTACAGCAACATATTTATATAGGTCTAAATTCACAGGACCAAAAGACTGAAAACAGATGAAAAAAAACCTACCACCCATGTTCAAATAACTGATGTCTATTTTTGTGCTTTAGAATAATGGCACATTTTGTTAACATTGGTGAGGTAGAAGGACTTGAAATCCAGTACAAAATTATCCAAGCATCCGCCACCTGCAATACAAACAGAAGCACAAGGTGTGGGTGAAAAAAAGAGAATGCTTTCATACTAGATGACATGACATAATTTACAAAAGCCCTAGCAAATGATTTCTGATTAGAGTATTGGCCCATCTGGCGCTTCTGATCAAAAAGTATATGAATTAATACTAGAGGCACAATTACCTCATTTTCAGTGAGGTCGCTATTCCCACTCCATTAAACCTAGATGTCCCACTTAAAACACATAGGAAATATGTATTTTTACCCAAATTTTTGGCTATAATTCTCTTATTTAATGAGATAGCTATTTTTTTTTTTTTTTTTTTGAAATAAATTAAATTTTAAAGAAGGTTTCAAGGAACAAAATTAGCTTAAGAACAAGAAGTTTAATCTCTTAGAAGCAAAGAAAATTGAAGAAGAAGATGGAATCGTACATTAAATAGGCTTAATTTAATGTTATAGGTAAACTTAACTATACAGAATGAAAGCTCAAAGAAACAAGTCTCTTATCATATACTATTTTAAAGGAACAAACTATACAATTAAAGTTATTAAATGCATTTATAAGAAAACCATTTAATGAAACATTAACCCAATTATGTTTTTTAAAGATTCTTTGTAAATTTTGCTGAAATTATGTCACTGATTCTTAAGTTATAATTATAGTTGAAATACTGGAAAAGTTAGTTGTATTGAACTGTGGATACAAAATGGCGTATTGCCATACTTATATCTACGGGGCTGTAACTGTATGCGTAAAAATTAAATAAAACTGAAATAGAACAATTACTATCTACTAGTGCTCTCTACCCTTTTATCATAGTACTAACTTTAGAAAAAATTTTCCACTCTTTTAATGTTGCTACAAAATACTTGGAAATCACAAATATTACTATAATTGAAAGAAATACATATCAATTTTTCTGTTAAAATGTTAAAATCCATGATTTTTTATGGTTTGGCTAAAAATAGCCAAAGTGGCAAATATTTCAAGAATGGTAAGAGATAGAGCGAGTCTGTGCAACTTATTCATCTCCTACATGATGCACCCCATCTGCTTTGACGAGATGTATCGCTAAGGCTTTTTACTAGCAGATATGTGTATGAAAATGATAAGAGATAAACCATTATTTTGTGTTATTATATAGGTATAGTAATAATAAACAATGTAAAATTCCTGAAAAAACAAATAACACAAGATGGTGGCTAATCTCTTATCAGCCTCATGCCCATACCTACTATTAAAGAAGCAATAACCATTATTTTTTACATAAACATCGCTTCATTTTGTTGCAGTGTGTAACATCCCTAATACTTAGCTGAGTGTTAGGGTCATCTACGATTACCACCCCTAGTATCATTTGACCCTAATTTTGACCCTTTCAGTTTACCTCCCATGAGGGAAAGATCAACTTTTGAAAGACTTGTATTATGATTATTATGACGCCGATCCAATAACAATGAAGGTCACTTGGTGTACAAATGGTTGATGACAACAACCCAATAACAATGAGGATCACTTTGTGCACATATGGTTAAAGTCTGAGTATACAGATTTTATTTGGGAACAGGCCTCGAAGTTCATCAGTTGTTTGTAATCATTAAAATTTATTTACTACGTAAAGAGAATGTAAAAATTCTTAGCTATAAATAGCCAAAAGGAATAGTGTATTACACACTAAAGTTCAAAAGTGAGGGATTATATTTGAGGGAGTTTGCAAACTAAGCGCAGCGAATGAGCAATTCCCTAGTCATGTTAACTCACTTTTGAATCTTGATGAGGAAGATATTTTACATAATTAAAAATCAGAAAAGAACAAAACATTAAAACTGTATCATAGTGATTAGTCTTTCTTAAAAATTATAAAAAACGAATAAAATATCAACTTCTTCATTGAAGCAGAAGTAGGCTAACGTTTCATTTAGAAAATGTAACCTCTACCTCAATGTAAACTGAATATGCTTCCATGTAAAAAAATGCTTAACGTTTTTACATGGAGGTGAGTTCACTTTATATCGAGATTATTCATCAATGATATGAGCTTTAAAAAAAAAACAAAAAAAAACAGCTAAACATTGCCTTTCTGATCATGTGTTGTACAAAATGTTTTACACTGCATAAACGGAATTACTTTCCTCCTAAATTCCAAAATGATCCCAAAACAGTGGCGTAAGAATAGGAGTCCCCTTTCTGAAATATTTTAATTACCTGATAGGCTCACATGCCCTCAAAAAATAATCATCAATTAGGTTTTTGTTTGAAAAAATTTAGTCCTAGAAAAATTCATTGTAATAAGAATTAAATTTTCTTCAATAGTAGATTACGCCTAAAGATCTATTATGCAACATATTCGTATTTCACAAAAGTCGAAATTTGCAAAAATTGGTATTACGAACCGTTTTCCGGTTTTCATTTAGAAAACAGAAAGAATAAAAAAAATCAAAAGGCTTCCCGTTTCCGATATTTCTACTAATTAATAGTTTCTTAAAAACACAACAGATCGCGCTACTAATATAGTTTCCATTCAATACGATATACGTACTTGAAAGAATGTGATTTTTTTTTCTGAAAAATACTGTCCAATTTTTAGGTAGATTTTCTTTTTTTTTTTCATTTCTTATCTATTGCTTTCAGTAAAAGTTGATTGTTTAAAATACGTGGTTACTCCTTTCTACACTTTCACAGGCACAAGTTCATAACATAACATGTTAAAGTTGAATTACTTATATTAAATTTGTTTCTGTAAAAAAAAAAATTACACTCGTAGGTAAGTACATAAATTTTATTTATAAATGACTAGATTCATTTTTACAAGAAACTATTGACTAGCAAATGCAAACAGGTAACCAAAACAATTTTTCACCCAAATACACACTCAATTCATCAAAAAAACAAAAAAAGTATGTACGATTTGTAACGAATAAATACAAAACTCAATGATGCCAATGGAATGGAGAAAATCAAGAAGATAAATAAAATTAATTAATATATAAAGAAGTGATCAGAAAAATAAATAAATACCTAAATAAAAAAAACGCGTAACGAAAACTGAAAATGATATAACGGGAAAAAATTAATCTTACTAATTACAACGCGAACGTCAGTCTTGATGAATTTCAAAATTACACTCATAATACGAAGTGCCTTTGTGTGATATTTAGAATAAAGCACTTTTTTTTAAACGATGAGAAAATAATAAACTTTTACGATATGCTAACATCAAGAGGTAACTTTATGAATCCACGATGATACAAGAGACATTTTACATTTTAATCGTAATGTTGTCAGGTATACACCTGTGATGTGAAAATTATTGATATGCTTTGGCAGGAAAAGGGATCGAAATGAATCATTAATATATTACGTCAGCTTAACGATAAATCGATGTTACATAAAAGGTACTTGGGGAAAATATTTCTAGAAAGGTACTGTAAGCACTAAATGCTCCAAATTTTATTATTATTGGATCCATAAACGCATGCCACCACCGAGTTACGATGCATAACTCGATTCATTAAAATTCAATCATTACAATTTACAATGTATATAAAGCAATTTCTCAGTCAAATATTGGACAGAAAGAAAAAAAAAAGGAAAACAAAACAGGTGCATTTGATCAGAAATTAAATTACTCGAAATTTTCATTTTTTATCAACACCAAAATGTTTAATATCTAATTTTTCTCGACGAAAGCTGGCCTTCAACTCAGCCATTAACAGATTAATTAGTTCATTCCTTATTTTCCACAATGTGGTACTGATAAATTTAATAAATCGTGGGTCCAGAGTTTCAGCAAGACGTACACCCAGATCACAGAATTTCCAAAACAAAGACACCCGATAGCTTTACACTGCCATTGCGCTCTTATTTCGTAAATTAATTTCCATACGCAAGTATGAATAAGTACCTACGTATGTACCTACTTCTTTGAATCTTAATTTGTTTATCTCATACTTACGCCATTTTCAGCTATTCCATAGAACAACTTTGAAGTATTTCAACTCAGAAACATTTCAATTAGAGAAAGATAAGTAACAACCAGCAGACAATAAGGGCTGAATTTCTTGACTCGACTCGGTGAGAAGGTTCTGATAGAAAGTTTCATTCTTTGTATAATAACACGACATCCTTATCAGAAGTTTTTCTTATTATAGGTATTGTTCCATTTTATAGATCAATTAATTATTGGAAGGAATTCAATTCACAAAAATAATTCAAAAACAAAATCGTACGATTTTAGAAAAAAATTATCGAGAACTAAAACTCCAAGTGTAGGTAGCACTTTAACGCTGCACTGAACACAGCTTCTACAAGACACCGATTGAAATTCTAACAAGTGCTCGACTGCTCGGCTACTAGAAGCAAAAGCAGTAAGCGCAATACGTATACATTTTATAAACTGATATACCTAGTAACATTCTGCGAAACCGCACCCACCTGACAACTCACGCATAAGAAACAAGAAACATACGTAGGTACCTACATCAAATGTGTCGATTGCAAAAAAAAATCGAACAAATTCTTTAGCCTTTCATTATTTCTACGTTTTGTTTTCAATTCTCTGAACGGCTTCGGCGATTTTCTTCTAGATGCTGGGCACCCACGAAGAAACTCCAACCACGAAAATTGGCGTCTATCTGTATCTATTAACTCGAAACATTGATTATTCGCACAACGGATTCAAATAAGAGATGAAGGTTGGTCTAATTTTACAACTGAACACGGTAAGATATGCGTGAATGAAATAGTGTCTACACACCGATATAAAAATACTTTCGATTTTGTGCAAGTTCACACGATATTTTCACGTACCTATTGTCGTTTCTCCGCAAATTTCGAAGGATAACACTTGGACTAACGTTTCCAATTAAAAAATTTCTCTCAAGAAATCGAATCGAACTTATAAAAAAATAAATAATAAATAAGCAAATAATAAAAATAGGTTAAAATGGGAAAAATAATCCCTCCAAAAATGTCTCCAGCACGATTTCCTGAAATTGTCATCGTCGGTACTTCTTCTCTTCAGCATAAGTGTAGGATTACAAGTCAATTCCGTCTAATTTTATTAAAAACTTTCAAATTCAGCACCGACTTAAATCACACCAGTAAATTGTGCTGAAAAATTTTTGGAAAAGTCATTTCTCTCTTTTTCACCTTTTGATCATTTTTATTCAACTTATCTTTCAAGTTAATCGGCTACGATTTTTAGAGAAAAGTATTTTATTTCATGCTTTTTCGTTTCATTTAAATTCGATAGCATCATTTTTGGTTCGAAACTAACAGCGTTTTTAAATATAACTCCGAAACTATCTCGTCGATTCTAAGAAAGATAAATATTATTATAGGCACACCACGGGATCACCCCGTAGCAGCTGGAAGGGATGATGACGCCTGTGTCACATTTTTTCCATCAAATTTTTTTTTATGAGGTACTCCTCTTCGAAAGTTATTTTCTGTCAGAAAAACACGGTGCATTAACAGTTCGTTGAATAAAGATTCCACTGTACATTTATTTTTAAGCTACTTTTGGTCAGTAATTTCAGTAGTAGAATGTGAGAAAAAGCGCAACCCATATATGATCGAGGAAAAGTCGATGGCGATACTGTGGTTACAACATTGGCCTATCCTCTTGAAACGAAACATTCACATACATAATTCCAATAAGATATACTTCAGAAACGTACCCCAACTTTAAAGACGTCACCATTCTTTGAAGCGAAAAGTTGAAGCCTGCGCCAACGAAAAAATTCCTGATAGCCCTGGAAATGTTAGTATGCAAGTATATAGGATGATTCGTTTGGAACTTGCGCAAAATCTAAAGTTCTTTTTCTCACAATAGAAACAAAAAAAAGGAAGAAGAAGAAAATAGCAAAACATCGTTTCTCAATATTTTGTGAGCTGACTTTACCCGCGTCCGACCATACAACGAATAACGGACTTCAACAAAACATTTTCAGGTAGAAGTAATGGGCTTATACCAACGGCGCTGGTCAGTGCCTATACAGGATAGGTGCTGATCATACTACATAACACAGACAGTTACAAGGTGTAGTCGTCAACAATGCTCGTCGAGGTTACGAAGGATTTTCGATTTGCGACTTTGTCGGCGGCCGTTGGTGGACGTGCGGACAACGATTTTCTTCAAACTTCTGGCGCCGCTGTCGTCGCCGTTCTCTTCCGAATTATACGCCGTGTCCGAGTCATCCTCGTCGGCGAATTTCAAGTCGTCCTTCTCGAAAAGCGACGAGATCTTCGTACACTGTGGCGGCGGCGGCGTCATCTGCGCGTTCACCTCGCGCACCACAATCGCCTTCTGAACCTCGACCGGCGAATCCGGCAGCAACGCCTCCTGAATTGTTAAATCGTCGTCCGGCGTCATCACGTCCTCGGCTACGATGGTGCGGTTGCTGCTAGACGCGGTGCTGACGCTCGAATAGCGTTTAAACTTCTCTTTGTCGCCTTTGTTTTTGCACTCTCGCTGGAATTTCTCACTAATGGGCGTTTCGCTGCGCGAATTACCGGATGAACCGGAAACGACCTTGCGGCGAAGCACCTGCATTTCGATATCGTTAGGTCCGGCCATTGCCGAACAAAAATTGTCCATATCGTCGAAATCATGGTCATTTCCATCGCTTCCACTGCCGTCGCCATTGTCCACCCACTGGCCGGGGGCGAACGGCGGAATCCACACGCAATACGCCGGATCCATTCCCAGGTAGGAACCTGGTACGGCGCTGGTATTGTGCACGTTGTAGTCGTAGTAGTCCATCTCCAGGTCCGTATCCTGGCCGGTTAGGCTGAAGTCCGAACCAACCATCATACGTTCTTTGTTACGAATATCTTTCACACGTTTTAATGTGGATCCGCGTAGGCTGGAATTGGGCGACGGTGCAACCTGAAGAAAACACAAAAAAACAATCAATAATCCAAAAGTAAGGATCAAGAAACAGGCCAAATTCATTAATACAAGACGTTGATGAAAATTAATTCGTATTTGAATATAGCTTGCTAATGGGAATGAGATATTCGAACTTCGAATAACCCAAAATAGACATGAAAGCGCCTTCCATAGGCTAAAAGAATCCACATATTTCATTTTTCAATGTAGGCTCTAGCTTTACAGCTATAATCTCCTTTAGGCCCAACAATGAATTGCAGTTTTCTCATTCGATTAATAAAGAATTTCGAGTGTTTCCTCGATCCACAACCTAACTGCGTTTTTCACTGTGTCATCTGTGGTGGAACGAACGTCTTCGAGATTCCTCTTCATTAAATTTGAAAGGAAAAAAGTGAAATTCGCCGGGCGCCAAAGCTGCAGATGAGTATGAAAAGGGTGTGGAATGAGTTTCATTTTTAACATCCGAATTTTTCATCGACATCATGAGAAAACTGGTTCATTAAGTTACTGTTGGGAGAAATGCTCGGAGATGTAAATGATGGATACGCATTTAAAAGCAATCGTACGTTCTAATATCCAATAACCTGTACTTACATACCATGCAGTTTTTGTTTCATTCGCATATCTTTTTCAAAATAAAAATTACGGCCCAGAGTGCATTACAACCCACATTATTTATGACAGAGAGAAGAAATATTAGATATTTGCTTGAAAAATATCATTTTTCAAGTCGATTCCGCTGGTAGGTGTTTATTCGAGTTAGCTATCATAAAATACACCAGCTGATAACTTGCAAGAATTTTTCAATTAATTGGAAAATTTGGATTTTCTAGCATAACTTTTTCAAATCAGCTCCCCTCTTTTCCCCTAAAAATACCAACCCCGAAACAAAAGAAAAAATTTTTTATATTAATAGGTACTTAGGGTACGGTATACTTTTCTGTTACACCATAATTACAAATGTTGTAATTAATGAATCGATAAACCCGTTAATAAAGATACGACGTATTCTCCATTTCTACAGAAAAAGTGTGCCCCACGAAATACAAGGTCAATGGGTGAGATCTGATTTTTCGGAAATTTCTTGTTACCCCAAAAATTTGTCAATAGACTCCGTTAATTTACCTTGGGTATACCTCTGATACGAAAAATGAATTGATTTTTCATTTTGAACAATTTTTCGACAATTAATGCCAAAAACAAAAGTAAATGTTAAGGAAGAAAATTTCATTATTTTGGGTTTTTCGACAAAGAATTTACTTTATTTTTCTTAAATTAAAATTGTATTTCGAAAATTATAACGTGTAAACTTTTCTTTACAATCAATGGACGAAAATTTTATAGAGATTTTGAAGATTTCCTTTAGTCTGACAAAACATTTTTTCTCGACCACAAAAATCTATAAAAAGGTTTCCAACACCTTTTGTCTTACTCTTTATACTCGAAGTAGAAAACTTATGAAGTTGAGACTTTGTAAAATAATTCCGCAAATAAATCTGTTGTGTCATTCCAAAAATAGCGTATTACAAGGCCTATATTATTTTCAACGTACATTAGTGAGAGACGATGATGTTGGAGAAATGCTGGACGAAACACTGAGTCTTGTGCATACGCTCGGTCTTCTTTCAGACACATCTTTTTTCGACGAATGCAAAGATTGAAGCGGTTCCGATAACGCTTCTTCGTTGAAACTGAAACAAATATGGCTGTCATTGGAATTGGAAATATACGTGATAACACTTTAACAACAGCCTATAATAACTGTTCTAAAGGCTAAAGATGTAGCAACTTTTGCAACACATTCGAAAGATGAGCATATATTGTACGAAAAAAATTAGCTTTTTGGATTGATGGAAACCTGAAAATGCGGTACGTCCTTCATTCCTCTATTTTATCGATTTTTGAAACCATTTCATTCAAATACCGAATTCTTCAATACCGAAAAAATCAAAAAAGGCAACGTGCTGTCACGTCATCATTCAATATAGTATAGTAACTCGGATCAGTTTCGAGGTACTTAAAAATCGGGTTTAATGCTTTGTTTTGATTTCAAAAGATAGATGAACTTCACATATGGATATATGTCATGATAAAATTAAATTAAAATTTTTTTTATCGTGATATTCACACCTGGATTTCAGTATGCATGATATCGAGTAGGTAATGCATTAGATAATATTTTCTTAAACTTTCCAAACAAATTGGGAAAAATTCAGAGTTACTAGATGTCTTAACGACTGCTTAATGTTTTTCTGCTATAAGCTAACAGATACCTAAACAAATCTTGTGAGTTAAATCGACTTCATCAATTTCCAATTAGGTACTTAAGCGAATCGTGTTATTTATTGAAGATTTATTAAAAATTTATAAAATATCTTGAAATGGGACTTGCTGGTTGCAACTGAGTAGACGAGAAAATTTAAACCCAAGATGAAGCAGTTTCAATCGTAGAAAAGGAAAAAAGTTAAAAGAAAAATACTAAAACTGTAGGATGCGGTCTTACCTATAAAATATAATTACGTAGTTGATTTCAAAAAATAAAATAAGCTTAAATTTCAACATTATTATTCGCGAATTCAATTAAAATGATAGCTTAAGCCTTTCTCACAACAGCAAGAGAAAACAATCAGATTCGATTTCAAGAAGATTGTTACGGATAGCCTAAAATCTAATTTTTATTGACAACAAAACTGGAATAATAAAATATATATACAACCCATCGATATACTTACATAATTATATAGGGCTTCATTTGGCCTTTTTTCAGTTTCAAATAATCCTTTTTATACAATTCAATGGCCTATTTTTCAAAGTTAGAAGTTTGACATGATTATAAAAAGTCGGTATTGATCAAAAGTAGTATATTATACAACCAAGGAGGAAAAAGAGAATTTCTCAACAAATGCAATTTTCGCAAGTATGAGCCATAGGTGAGTGTATTGATGGTAGGAGCTGATAAATTGCTTACTCCGACCAAGTTGTGTACAATATTTTTGTAATGAGTGTACGGAATTCCCTTATCAAGTCAGGGTTAATAAAACCTGGGGGTTTCTAGGTTAAATCCCTGTTAAGGCAAAGAGAATTTTCAAGCAAAAAAAACTGAATTAATTTAAATAAAATAAAATAAGACATTTGGGGCTGATTTTTCAACAGCCAGCTAAGAAATTTAAGGACGCTAAGGCTAAAATCTAATTTAATTCTTAGTGTGATCTGCCAGTTAAACCAACTGAGCTATTAAATAAGAATGGAAAACTGGTACTCAAAGGCATAGTTGATTTTTACAGTCATTATCTACCCCCTCTCTAACACTTCATGCTTAAAACAATGGTAAAAATTGGGTGGCGGACACTTTTTCACATTCTGACTTGAAAAGCATTTTCAATTCCAGAAATTAACGTGTAGGAAAAAGAATTAGCGAGTGAGAAAAATAGAAAGTATGAAATTAGCCACTTTCATCACACTATACATGGCCTGAAAATACAGCATTCTGTACACATGTTGCAAAAAATATATTTACGGAGATCACTGATTCTTAGGTACTTCTAATTCTCGCCCTTACAGTCACATCAGCATAAACCCCCACTCTGGTTGAAAAACAATGAAAAATAAGTTTCACAAATAATTATTTCTTCCCAATTTTCTTTGCTAAAAACTTCATTTTTTTAATCTTATTCGGGGCATTTTTAATTAGGCTTTTTGAGAGAGTTTGAATGACTTCCAATTCAAATTCATTTGCATCTTTTGAATGAACACGAAACATTTTACTTTCAATCAAGTAGCGGCAAAGCTAAGAAACACCCTACAATTTTTTCAGATTAAAAATCCACTCACTGAAGTTGTAATAAATAATACGTTTAATCATAATACCTTGGAGATTCATGATTTCCAGGAGTATCTTCCGTTTTTTCTTCTACGTGTACTTCGGCTTTGAACGTATGCAACACACCTGTTGACGCTCCTTCATTCACACTCGATTCATTCGTATGCTCAAAATTATTGGAAATGTCTTCGTTGTCTCTGAAAATACGAATATGCCGAATACGCATGATTAAAAATTTATTTTATGGTTTTATCTTTGACTATAAAATTGACTATAAATTTAAGACTAAGTTAAACGTTGATATTTCATGGAAATTTAATCACAGTCTGACTGAGGACGGATGTCGGAAAATATCAGTGAAAAAAAAAGTTTCAAACATGGAAAGACTGCATGCGTTTTTGAAATTGAACTCTAATTTTACGTAAGTTATTACTTGGTTTTTATCAGAGAAACGAAAAGAAATCGAATGAAATATTTGACTAAGAATTAAATAATAAAAATTCACGAAAATTATTTGATTTTCACTTTTAAACGCCGCAAAGAAAACACATCTTTCAAGCAGTTTCTTTGTTGTTGGAAATTTTCTCAAAATAGTTCCTTTACTTATAATTTTTAGAAAGCAGAACTCACAAATTTTAAACTCATAAATTTGCTGCCTATCCGCAAAAATGAGCTAAAATTTGAAAAGTGCATTTTTCAGGCATAGTTACCGGAATAAAAAAAGAAATAAAAAAACCATCATAAAAATACGTAAACACCGAGAAAACCATATTTTCAGACTCAAATAAAATTTTTTCATGTTTTTTAGCGACAGTAGCACTTTAAAAATGTCAAGTTTGCCTGGGGCTATGAGGGAGAAGCAAATGTGTGAATTTGCACTTCACTGACTTACGAAAAAATGTTTATCAAATAGATTCAGAAACTTATCATATTTCAAGAAACAAAACCCAATATTATGGTACATAAGTAGTGAAAGTAATGATAACTTTACTCAAGTATATACTAAACATTTCTGAATGATTTTAAGAATTAGGATGATAACGACCGACTATCTATGAATTAATTTAATAGTCCAGCAGTTTTTTTGTACTCCTTTTTTTTTCTGGAACTACTGGAACAATTTTATTTATACAGGTCTCATTTGAAAGGGTTTCAATAATGGGTGTGAAGAATCTAATTAAAAAATAAATAAAATAGCAGGAATAGTAGAAATAAGGGCAGAAAAATTTAAGGTATCCTCCAATTAAATATGCATGAGCGGGAAACTGATTCTTAGTCAAACGATCGACATTGTTTTTGTTTTTCTGAGTGGCAGGTGTAAAGTGTTTTGTCAGGTAGAAGGAAAAAGGGAGGACTGAATCTACCTAATTTGAAGCCAAAAAAAAATTGAATAATTTAAAAAAAAAGGAGCAGAAGAGTGGAAATAAGGGCAAAAACAGGGGAGGACAGCCAAAGAGAGAAGATTTATGGGCAAAGAACTGATTCTTTAACACAAACAATGTTGTGCTTTAGTGACGTAATCGTCAATTTTGTTTTAGGCAGGGAAAGAGATGAAGGAAAAATATAATTTTTTTAAAAACAAAAACTAATAAAGAGTGGAAACATTGGTTAAAAAAATAAAGGTACCCATAAATCAAACTTCCATGTGCGAGAAACTTATTCTTCAGTAAAAAATGTTTTTCATTTTCAGTGATTTAGGTTAGCAGGGGGTTCCTCAATAATAAAAAATATTAAATTTTATTAAAAAAAAAAAAAAAGACTTCATTAATCTGAACTCTTATTGGTGGATATGCACAAATTTATGACAATAATTTTTGTCAATCTTTAAATTTTAATTTTTTTCAATTACCCCCTTCTAATTTTTTAATTTTCAAATATGAATAGCCTAGGACATTCGCCGAATGATCAGGACATTTTGAGCCTACTTTCATTAAAATCTATAAAGTAAGACACTTGTTCAGAGTGAATGAAATTCCGTTAGTTCCGGAGATATAAAAACCGAACACATAAACTCCTTCGTACGCAGTCCGTAAAAATTTTCACCACTATACCTTATTTTTACCTCTTTGGGGCTACAGTGAGTGACTATCTTTAGATTTCTTAATTTTTCTCAATATTTAAACCTATAATAAAGTATGTATGTCAATACAAAGTTAACATAGATAAATAAAATTAGAAACAAAATTTTTCATACTATGTTTTATTAATACCAAAGGGACTAACATACAAGGTGGTACAGAGGGATATTTTTTGTATAATCTTAATAACCTGCGTTATTATACGCTTTCATTATACACATTCATAAATTTTAATTTCAGAAAGTATTTAAGCCAACCAACGTCATCGCTAAGATCACGACTGGTGGCTATTGTTAAATGTTGTTATTATTGGTTATATAGTGTGTTTGATTTGTATTTTATCACTAAAGTTGTAGCACATGGGTAGCGTGATTGATCCTCATGCTTGGAAATGTGGGTTTGTATCCCAGGCTGGCCTAATTCTTGGAGTGTTTTGTTTTGTTTGTTTTTTTTAATACTTCTTTTTTAATAGGTAATATAAATATATGCTCATGTTTTTAACTGACCGAGAGAGCTTTGTTTCACTTTACATCAAGTTTCGCATGTCTTATAAAAGTGTATTTAAAAAAATTATTCTTTGACGTCGTTATTTTCTTATTAAGAAGCTGAAAATGAAAATAAAAACATGAAGTTGGACAAAAAAAATAGCATAATGATATTTCTCATCAATATGTAGTCTGCAGCTCAACTCATCATACAGTGAGCACTATTTAATCCGGATGAACTGGGTAGAGTATTTTGTCCGGATTAACCTGAAAACCGGATTAAGCAACTCACTAAAAAAGAAAATATTTGATATCTTCAGAAATTTTTACTGAAATAAGCAGCGATCGGGATTACTAGTGGATAGTTTAAGTGGCATCCACTGTATTTTGTGTTTGTGCATGTATAGTGTTCTCAGTTACAGAAAGTTACCACCAGAAAAATAATAAAATACATTCATTTTCAGCTTCACAATAAGAAAATAATGCAGATTATTATAATTTTAAAAAACATATACCTACAGTATTTTTTTAACAACCTGTAACTCAGCCTCTACGATAGTTATGAAAACAATGTGTTGAAAACTGTTTGGTAACAAATTTTATTGTTAAAACCGAAGATAAGAGACAAATTTTATGACGAATTTAAAAAACATCCTTCAACCATAGATCAAATGACTGAATCTAAAATTCAAAAATATATTTATGCTGATGATGTGAACACTGAGGATGAAACGAGTACTTCGACACTGAATAATAATGAATCTATAATAAGATTATCAGTAATTATACATGAAAATCAAGATATTTCAATTACGGAAGACATTGCTAATTATTTCATATAAGATATTTTGAAATTTTGTTCTAACTAGTTAAATAATTAAATAATTATGTAACAGTAGAATATTCCAACCACATTGACATAGAAGAAAATATTGATAACATGAATGAAATAGAAACTATTGCTCCTTCCAAAGATGAAAATATCGAGCCTGTTATACTCACTCATTCGGAGCCTGAGAAGAGAACAACATATCAGAGTATAACACAAAGTCTGTTTAAAAGTAGGTACAACTACTTCACCAACACCTGTGTCATTCGATCAGTCAATAGCAGAAAGCGTTATTGAAGAAAAAGATGAAACACCTATCAATGTCATTACGGAATATAGTAATTATATTAATATATTTTTATTGCAAAATTATATATTCATAAAGGTAATACGTTTGCTATAATACTGGTTTTATAATTTAGTATTGCGCATCACGAAACCAAACAAAATGCTGATGTATCAATTACTGTGCATTACAAACCCCTAATGACAGCCACGTTAGTATTATGTTTTTATATCGAATTTAATCTTTAATGACAATTTTATATAATAATAATAATAATATCATATGTTGATGTTAATAGAGATTATTAATATTGTTCCGACACATCAGTGAGTTGAATAGATAAATTTGCTCATATTTTACGAGAACATGAGAATGTTCATTCCCCATACATGAATAAAATACTATGTGTTTATTGCAACCATGTTGTTGACAATATCGATCATATGCAATTTCATTATCGCCGGCAACATAGTTATCTTACTAATCCTCAAACGTAATTATTTTATTAAAATAATATAACTGTATACTTTTATTTTCAAATACTTACATTTCAATTTTTTTTTTACACAGACGTACACTATACGTTTGTCCTCTAAAACTATGTATAGCTTTATTACCGTCTTCAAAATGGTTGATTAATAATATTCATAATATCTTATTAAAAGATATATTAAATCAGATACTACTATATAAATCAAAGAATTTTTTTTTTTTTTTTTGGGGGGGGGGAATTGTATATTTGTGAAGTAACTAATTCAATTCCGTCAGTGGTTTATTAATTTCTATATAAGTATCCTAAAAATTAAATTTGTCAAAGTAAATTATAAAACCCTATATAAGCATCCAAAAAAATTAATTCGGCAAAGTAAGGTATTAATCCCTACACAAGTATACTAAAAAATAAATTTGGCTAAGTAAGTTATAAAACCCTGTACAAGTATCCAAAGAAATAAATTCGGCAAAGTAAAAAACAAAACAAACAAACAAAGTAAAATATTGTTCCAACGAATATTCATTCGAAAGGATGTACATGTGATGTACGTACATACACTTCAGGTAAATATGGAATAGCGACAAGGTGACACAAACATAACACAATTTGAGGATGAAATGTTAATGAAGTTGCATTGTGCAAAACGGAAGGGGGCTAACAAGTGGTGCGTGCTTTCATTTTAATATGGCACTGATCTTCGTAGCTATTGGAACGAACATAGCCAATTTACATAAAGTTTATATTTATTTTACCACGTAGGTACGCTACGTACCGTTATTTGCATGTAAAGAAAGAAAACGACGAATTTATACATGTACTCACGACGAATGCGAACTGTTGTACTCGTGTTCGCTGCAATCGCTTTTTGCTCGTCCATTTCGGCTTCGTAATTTTTTTAGAGGAATTATCTCCGAAATTAAGGTCGACGTCGATGTTTCATGACTGATTACACGTTTAGAAAAACTTTCTGTAAAACACGAATTTCGAAAGTTACAAGTTGAAATAACGCGACATCTACTTGGTAAATGTTATTATTAGATTGTACACGTATATCCATAGAGAGAAAGACACAGGAGGTTCAAGACGTTTTTAAAATGCACTTCTGTTTTTGATGTTACTACACTCACCGATATAAACACCACCACCTTCGTCGACTGTACTTTTCTTCACCATAATAAACGAATATGAAAATCGCGTACGAAATAACCTAGATATTTGGTAACGACAGCCAACGGGAAACTTTTCCACGCTTCGTAACGCAGAAGGTCCAGGTTTGAGATAAATTTACACTCGAAATTGAGATTACAAAACTGCGACAGTGTCATAATGTGTAGGTACAGCTTGGACCTTGGTTCGTTGGTATGGAAAGAATAGTTTCAAATATATGACCCTAAACCAGATATTAACAATTCCTACTTTATAGTTTACACCAATGGCGCACCCAAGGGGGTATTTTGAACTTAGAACAAACGAGTAATTATATAAATATTTATTTGAAACAAAATAAGAAAATAATAGACACAGCTTGGAAAGTAAACGAAGTACATGTCATAGACTATGAAGTAGTAAAAGAATATATAAAAGAGATGGAAAACAGTAACCAAATAGAAAAATAATGTGTGTATCAGAAAATCCAAAGGATGAATGGGATGATTTTGAAGTAAAAGTAGATATTGAGAAAGAAAATGAGGAACCTAGTAATCAGGAAGTTAATATCAATAACCAAAACGGAACTCTCATCAGAGACTCAAAAAAAGGAGAATTTAATACTCCGTACCCATTCACTCCCCTAACGAATATCGAAAACCATAACATAGTCGCGTTAACCACTGAGTTTTTTTTTATGATAAGGAAAGGCCACGATCCCTATGGCCGGCTCTTAAATCCACCATTGTAATATGAAAATATTAAATTTAGACGTTAACAATTAAATTAGCAGATATTCCAGTTTCCAATGACTCACAACGAATTTCAAAACCTAGCCATTTAATTGAATTAATATTTAATGAAGCACCAATAACTATCAAAATATTGATTATATTCAACAAAGCACAATCTAAAAGACATAATGATGAATGAGTTAAAATAGGTAGGTAACGTACATATTACAAAAAACGAAACTACGTTCACTACTGTAGCTAATTCTGAAACTCCAAAGGAAATCTGAGTAATATCTAATGAAATTAATCGGAAAGATTGACACATAGTACCAATAAAAGATAATCCCATTCTAACGTACATCTCTGAATATGAAACAAAATTTAGGCTACATTTTGCAATTCAGTCATTCGACCTGTTACATTAATTTTTTGAAATTACAATACCTATACATTTCATAAGCCAAATACTGAGGCAATTTTCGAATACAAGTTTCAAAATTTTGTATTTTTAACCTGGTAGAAATAAATGGAAAAATATAGGCAGAGACCTACGTAGTATATTGCATATCTAAGTTTAAAACCAAACATTTCCTTTAAAACAGAGATCTTATCAACTTTTGGAATCCTTTTCAGCGATACCATCGTCAAAAACAAGACAAATGCAAAAAAATTTGATTAATAAGAACATTCAGTCATTCAGAGAATATATTTCAGTCAAAAAATCGACTAAAGACTTCTTCATTTACAATAGGTAATAACAGGGTGTCCAAAACTGATATGTCACGTTAGACAAAATTGCAAACCGAAGTATAGTCGGGTGAGCACGAAGAGACAGTTTAATACCAACAAATTATTCCATCTTGTATTTTAAAGTACGATTAAGCAAACATTAACTAGCTTGTAATAAAAATTTTACTTAACATACTGGGGAAAAAATTTATAAAAATTGATAAAAGAAACATTTTTTTCAGATAATTCTAACAAAATAAATATGAAGAGACATCTAAAAAAACCACAATACTATTGATTTTTGTGGGATCATCAGATAATTTTCGGATTCAGCTCACCAACATAAGGAATTCGGGGGGAGGAAACTTCCATAACGATAATGGCATTCGCCACAAAATCATAATTTTACTGTAAATTTTCAAATTTACGTCATACTTTATATAACTCATACCTGAATATTCAGTATCAGTAAAATCATCGTTCATGGAAGCTCTTTGATACTTGTTATAACGATTGGCGTATTGCACAGTCATACACAAAGACATGGTAACAACGATCACGAGCATCATAAGAATTGCAATATGCACCGCTTCTACAGGCATCTCACCGCTCATGCTCTCTGCATAAACGTGACTGATATTCGGAATCACCATAACTGAAAATGAATAAACAAAAAAAAAATCGATTTTAAAAACAACTGAATTACCTACTACAAAATTATTTAACACTGCTGACAACACAATGTAGTGACGTAACAAGAAAGACGAACTTTGAGCGGGGGGATGATGCTAAGACCAATTCACTATAAAATTCGTACAGATACGTTAAATTTTTATATTTGAGCTTTAATGGGATCTTCACATTAAAAAAAAGAAAAAAAAAATATTTCGTTATTTTGCAGATATGAAGATGAATTCTTTTCATATAATACACCGATAGCCTACCTTTTTGCCGAAAATGGCATAAAAAACCACCAGTACAGTCGACGTTATTGAAATTTTCTGAAATAGAATATTCGAGCAACAAAACCGAACCGGAAGACATGACCGAAAAATTTTTATAGGACATAACTTCCGTGGACGTAAATTGAGCTAGTAAATTTGAAGATAGAAATTCGCCATCGTGGATTTTGAGCTTCTGTGTGACGCATGGAAAGTGAACTCGGTTCATGTACAATTGAATGGTGTGTTCTAAGTCCGCCTGCAATGGAAGGTGAATAAGTACATGATTTTAATTTCTGCATTGACAATCGAAAATTTTCAGGACGTCGAAACAACCAGAACCTGAATTTTCCACCACGTTTTTCGTGTACAATTTCGCATCGACGCTGCGAGAAACCTTTGAGGCATCGTCGAGTCCAAATGAATTATGCAACCGCATCTGCACTTCTCGCCGACTACTTCTTGTATTTCGGGTTTTTCGGCAAGAAGTTCTGGAATGACTTGCACGTCATACAGCTGACACTCCCACGAAGTACCATTTCCGCAAGGTTGGGTTTCCACCGTATGACCCTGAGAAAAGAGAGTGAAACATTTCGTCTTCAACTTGTAGGGAACAATACATGGACGTACAGAACTTTAGAATTTTCAAACATTTATAAAGGCACTAGTTATTTTATACGTAGGAGCACGAAGCCACATATTCGTAAATAACTTAAGTAATACCTACAGTCTCACTGACAGGGTTGAAACTCGCAAGATGATTTACAAGATTAGGCTACTGTAATCGATTAATGTCACTGGACTTCAAATTTTATTTTCGAATTTTCAAAGTATTGTTTTGGTGAAGTTTAAGTCTGAAAGTATTTATCGAAAAAAAAGCAAGTAAGTGAATATAAAAAATACAACTACCCCGAATAAGCCAATCATGCATTAGAAGTGGAATTCCAAAAATTTTATGGCATACGACTCACTTAAAAACACAATACCTAAAACTAAGGCTCTAGTCAAAGAAATCTATGGATTCTTCCGTATTCTTGAATGCAGACAAACTAAACTCAAAATGACGGCTCATCTCTTATCATGTCCATGCGCGTATCAGATAGTAAAGACAGTGCTCTGATAGCTACGTACAGGCATGGTCATTTGCCATTTTCTTCTCAATTGTATTTCGTCAGTTTTATATCAGTTTGCCTTATAATTAAGAGATTCTGAATAATTTTGAATAGTTTCGTCTCAGTTCATTAATATAATACTAATTTGAGTTTGAATTATCATCATGAATGCTAAAATTTCAAATTTCCAATAAATTTCTCCAGCAGAAATACAAATTTATAAAAAATACCAAAATTATAAAATTTAAACAATCTAATGCAAAAAACTTAAAACAATTTTTCCTATGCAGTATTTATTTATACAATTCAGTCTTCAATCATAACTAATATTTCAATATTTCAGTGTACAATGTATCAATTGTTGAATTTCTGATTGGGAAGAAAATGGCGGATGAGCATGCCCGTGTGAAACTATTACAGCCTTAGTAAAGAGCCTTACTAATACTTTCTCAAGAGTTTACTTTCAAACAGTAAAACAACAGAAAGATGCGGGGGTAATCATTCGATTACATAGTGTAAACTGTCAGATACCCAAGTAAATACAAAAATCAGTGCAAACATTAATACCCAAAACCCCAAAATGGACATAAAATTCACTGGATTCACCAGAATTCACAATAAATCTTTAGTTACAGCAACTTTAGATGAACAAGACCATCAGACTGAAAACAGACGAAAAAAAGACTACTACGCATGTGCCTGAATTCTCTGTGCATTTTATGGTTTCATAATCATAGCACACTCGATTCATATAGGAGAGATAAAGCTACTGAGTATCCATACACTATATGTAGGATCAAAGGGTAAACCACAATATTTCCCCCTCAGATTGTTTCAGTCTCCTCACTAGGAAACCGTATCACTCACTTTGGAAACCACTGCATTAAAATAACAAAGGGGTAGACATTAAACAGTATTCTGTGAAAAGAATCTTACAACAATTTTAAGTGTTATGGATTATATTCGTATCATTAACTCATATTAACCGAATGAATCCAATTGTTAGCTATCCAATAAATTTACATTCTCTCACAATTATGAGGTACTTTTTTTTTGTTCTGTTTTTGTGTTTTGTTTTTTTACAGAAAAATTATGAAATAATTGCACTCGAAAATAATTTAGCCTCTAGTGGCTCTTTAATACGAATAAATTAATTTGATGGCAACGCCGGATAGTCCAAAACCCAATAAAACTACCTAAATCTGTAGCTGATGCATGTATGAAGGCTAAGTTAAAAAAAGGTTGGAACAATGGAAAATCGAAAATGTTCAAAATGTAATATAACATGGAAAGAACAATATCCAATTTTTGATCAATTTTACTTATTCAGCCGTTGAAAATTGCGAATGAAGGGCAGACAGGGAGAATAAAATCAGTATCCAGGAGACAATATTGAGCCTACATCTAGGCCGCTCTGTCTGACACCGAATCTAATGAGGACAAATTAAAAAAAGTATTAAGAGGCTTCAGCATCGATACCTCGCAATATTTGGCTCCATATTTTGGAGACGGAGAGTCGCAAAATCGATATCGACTTCGAGTGCCTCCCACACACGTCGATGAGCATTCACTCCACTCACTCCAGCTGCCCCATTGACCAGCATCCTTATCTGAAAGGCCACCAAAAATCACGTTAAATAATTTTCGCATAGAGAAATTTCCGAAGTGTCCCACACAGCGGAGCAGAGATCGCAGCCAAAGGCTGACCAACTCACCAGAAATAGGAAACGTAGGCACGCAGTCCATACGCACGTCCGATACGGCACCAGTGATCGCCTGGTTCACATATACGAAGCAATATTCGACGTACTTTTCGCTAAATAAATCGCAATCGAAATGCAAACTGTATTTTCCTTTTATTACTTTTTGTTCGGTGATGTAGTGCAACGAGGTCGGCGGCAATGAGGAAGCAACATCTGCTCTCAAACTACCGTATAATCTTATTTTGTCGTTCGATAAAATGCAATCCGGATATTGGAATAAAACTGCGACTCCGCCGCCATGTGCATCGCACTGAAATATACTTCGTGTGTGCACATTGAACACAAATCGTTCACTCCATTTTGCCTAGAAAAAGGAGGAAAAAAAAAATTACGATTCGAATAACCCGCGAGTAAAAGACGCGTAACGAGACGAGTTTTTCACTAGGCTTTTCTGCATTGTTAGGAAAAGTAAGTTTAGCTCACTCGAAACGAACCCTTTATTAATTGAGGAGCTTCCAGATGCATATTGTAACCGATGAAGTTTGGTACTGGAGTGAATTCTACCTTATAAAGACAACGAGAGAGAAAACTGAGAGCAACAACAAACCTACACAAAACTGATTATCATTATATACACTTCGGTAAAATAAACTTTTAATTCGCAAGAATCAGCATGCCTACAGTATTTTACTCCTCGAAAATCGATAGAAATGAAATTCACTCTCATTCTTCCCGTACGCTGTGGTATGCCCACCGCTAGTGGTTGGCACAGACCACAAAAAACAAATTCAGTTGACCACACCTTAGTTTACTAATTACGAAGAAAGATTAATAGACGAAGATGCCACGCAGTACGCCAGCTACGAGACAGTTCACGAACATGGTTAAGATTTTATAACAAAATATAAATTACCCAGATAGCCAAACAAACAGTTTCGTCTGCAACCCGAAACACCGGATTGTTTTAATTTCAACAAATAGAGCATTATAATTAAAGAATAAAACATGTCTTGCTATAGTTGGTCAAGCCAACACGTGAAACCACCTATAATACACACAAACAAACACGCTTTTGAAGATAAGAACCTGCAGTGTATTGTACAAATAAGCATCAGGGATAAAAATTAGAGAAATAACTACCAGTAAAAGGAAACAAATTAATTATAAAACCAACGAACTAACAAGACTTGAAATAATTCTAATCAATGGCGCAGCGAGGTCTGAAGTGCCCTGGAGCACACCTAACCTTGACCCCCCAAGGAGCTAAAAATATTTTAATTATTTTCATTTTACTCACCATTTATTTGCCAATCTGTTTTTTCTCTACAAAATTTAGCGCGCCCTCCCAGACGAGTCGTTCCACTCGCTCCATTCGCTCCACTCATTCTAATAAAAATAAAAACCTAATATCATACGAAGATTAGCCAACATTTTTAGACTCACACGAAGGAAATTCAAAAACTGAGTAATTTCTCTTACTAGTCGAGTAATTGAAACGAACTTCGAATTAACTGCAGCTCAGCAATAAAACATAGTCAACTCGTTCACTTCTTTCTCTGCGTACAAAGTACGTATTGTGTTTGAGAAAATAAATGCACAGGCTGTTGTTAAAAACCAAGTGAAGCTATCGAAGTCTTGAAAACAAGTTTCACTCATTTCACCTGGCAGAAATTCCTAACTTCTACCTCGACTAATACAATATAGTAAAAATAAAATAGGTTTGCCCGAATGTTTGTTTTTTCAGGCAGATATTATGCTAACAGGGTGATCTCCGAGATAATATCCTAGGCACAATTGGATTTTAGTGGCAGAGAGTGTAAAAGAACAATTAAGGGAGGCAGAGACAGGGGGAGATGTTTATCACCTCCTACACTGAGCAAGTGACCCTTAAAAAGCTGGCGCTAAAAGCGAAAAGCAGAAAATAAATTATATAAAATTGCAATAGCTTTTATGATTGAAGAATTGTATACATAATTAAACATTTTCCGGAGTCAATGGTTCTCGTTGAAAGTTCATAATTTTCCTTATTATTCTTGGTTCTTCGAATTATAAACGAACTCCTACACAGAAGAAATACATTAAAATCTTTTTGTTTCCTGTACCCTAGCAAAGATTTCAAAGATTGAATGGCAAAAAATTTCATACGCAGTTGATTTGCAAATAATGCTGAGAAAACTGCGGTAGATGTGAAAGTATAAAAACTTAATTTTATACGTCTTTGGAAAAGGAAAGAAACCAACAATACGAAAACAATGAAAACAAGTTTACTAAAAAAGTAAATGCTAATTTTCGAACTCAGCACCTCCAACACATGAAAATCGGCGTGCATAACAGAAGATAGGCCGAGGTTTGCTCGATACAGAACCATGGAGGCTAAACCAGAAAGGGTCGAAAAAAAAATGAAAGTAAAATAGAGGTTTAGACTTACCAACACATAAAAAAAGGTAGGGATGAGTGAAAATTGTAAATAAGTGGGAATAACGAAGAGTTCGAGGTACTATTCTGAAACGAAATTCAAACTCAAAGCACTACTGTAAGCGTCAAAATTGGAATGCTTAAAAGAGATCCAAGATAACAAATCCAAAATTCGAGGCTTCAATATTCTGCCAATTTTTGCTCAATACAGACGATACCCTTGAACCTTCACACTCTTAGAGCTCCAAAGCATACATCAACAAAATTTTGATAAAAATTAAAAAAGTAATTTTAGAGATTACTTCTAATGCAGAAGACAGGCAAGACCATTAAATTTAACTTTTTAACATTTATTTTGCTCAAGAAACATGAACTTTTTCATCCTTTTTTTATTTTTTTATTCTTTTTTTAGAGGAAGGTGTTGCAAAAAATAGTATGTGACATGCATGTGAAGTATTTGATTGATACTAATGTTGCAAATCACAAGAGAAGCAAAATCACCTAGTTTTCACACTTGTACCACAAATAACTATTTTATCCTTAATAATAGATACTTTGAAATGATGAGTTAAGGAGCTATTGTGCGATCCTTTCCCTTACCAATTCTATGAAAAACTGCTATAAATTATTCAAAATAAAATCAAGTAGGAGTCACTCTTACTTTCAGTATCCTAGAAGATGGAATGGCAGCAATAACGGCTCCAGTTCCATGCATCCCACTTGTCAAAAACAACGTATAATATCCAGCTTGGCCAAATAAATTGCAATTCAATGGAATGTACCTAAGAGAGGGATAACCTCTGATTTGTTCGGAATATAAAATCTGAGAAAATAAGAACAAAAAAAAAACACAATATCAAATAAATAAATTTGAATGGTTGGGTAAAATAAAATATTGGGAAATATAGATTTGATTTTTTGGAAACAATAAACTGTAAGGGATGACATTGTTTTTCACTAAAATATCTGACAATATAGGTACCTACCTACTAGCGATTTTCATTCATTGTTTCACACATTTACACCTTAATTAATTAATCCCGAACGACGGAGAAAGACAAAAACTAAGTACTTTTTTAATAATGTTTATAACACATCGAGAGATTTTGTTTTCTCAAGTGCACTTACCTATCTTTAGAAGTAAACTTGTGCACATTCCTTTCGACGTAATATTTTCGGAAAATTTTCAGTCATAGCTGTTCAAAAGTTCTCTCAGTGAAGAACTTAAAAATTTGGTCCATCAGTTCAAACACGAGTACTTTTAAAAATTAAGAGCTAAGAGCTGAATAAGAATTTTGAGGTTAAGCACGCTTCATTTCCCTCAGTCGATTTTTCCACAGCGGCGTATGCAGAAAATTTTTCAGGAAGGAGGCGGATATTCTAATTCATTGAAATGGACTGACTGAACAATTTTTTTTGTTCTATTATATACAGTTTCTCATCGATAATTTCGTGGAAGAGGTATGTAATATTTATCTCTCAGTCCCCCTACCTTCGTCAATGCTATTCCATAAAGAACAATCATCACCAGAGACCCAGAAAATTCGAATTCTCAGCAAAATTTCTTATTGCAAAACACTTCTCTGTTCTAAAGTATAACGTTTAACAGACGCGTTAAAGCAGTTTGCTACAGACTAAAGCCTGAAAAGTCGAATTTACCATCTCCGATGAGTCACGTAACATCTGAATTACGTTGCACCTTCATTTGATACACGATGCAGGAGTGACCAATTCAACTAAACTGCGGTTAAACTTGAATGAGAGAGAAGAAATAAGAAATTTTCATTGTTTTCACTTCACAAATGAAAGTTTTTATTAATGTTAATGTATATGTCCAAGTAGAATTTCGTCCTTATTCGCAACCAGGTTAAATTGCTGTAAATTTTCCATCGGACACATGATAACTAACTGTTCATCAGCTACGATGACTTTCAGTTTTGATTCTAAAAAAATAATGTAAATTACCTTCACCGAAGGGTTGATATGCACATTGGTACACTCTTTTTTTCTTGTATTGTACCGCAAATATTTCTCATTCAGTGTATCCGATTCAAAAGAATTGGATTCGCAGATAATAACGACGTGAACGACAAAGATTAACGATTCCAAAAATTTTAACGATCGAAAAGAGAGTTTTAATGAGTTGGCCATGCGTTTCGTTTCGAACCCAAATATTTTTCCAATCGTCTTCTAAGTAAGTACTCAAGCTCGCAAAAGGAGTCGGAAACTTTTTAATGATCTAGCACATGCTCCATTTTCACCAATCTTTTTTCCCCATTTCAGATAAACAAATTTCTATAATAGAACGAGAAAATGCAAGAAAAGAAAAACGAAAGAGGCGAATAACTAAATCAAACACAGTTTTCAACATCATTTCCACACAAAAAAATATCTTGGAAGTTACAGAAGTGCACATAGTTCATTAAATTGAGAGTAAAAAAAGTACGATGACGAATAAAATTATTCGTACTCGTAATTTTTCTTCTTCTTTTCCATATTCCTTTTTTTATTTTCTTTGACACTTTTTTAAGTTGAAAACCTGTACGTCACTAACAATAAAAATAACAACCGACGTTATATTTTTACATCGGAAACCGAGTAATGAATTTTGACATCACGTTTCATTCGTTAACTCGAGGCGAAAGTTGTTTGCGCGAAAAACTTGTAAAGATTTAGGAAAAACTTTTCGCACAGGAGGTAAATAAAAAGCGAATAGCATTGTCAGCGTCGGATATGTCTTCGCGCTGGTTTTCCATTCCCTCAAAAGTGTCAACTTATAAAACTCGAGTGGAAAGGTTCTAACAGTTATAGATGCTTCGAAGACAGAGAGAAGCATATGAAATGATGTTTTACAGTAGTATTTTTTATCTCTTTTAACTGATGCAACCATAACAAAACCACGAAGAAGAAAACGGTTCGTCCATACAGAAACGTGAAATTCACAAAATAGTGTTGCAACACTTACCAATACAATTACTGTAATAATTACAACACTTACAGTTACACCACTCCGAAATTTCGACAGGGTAATTTTTAAAATGTTACTTATACATATTTAATATCTACTAATTACTCCGACTAAAAAATTAATTAGAAGGCACAAATTATCAACTGATTTGAATCCCAAATATGACAAGACACAAACAAGAAATTTTAAGAATTTACAGTTAGGTATTTCAAGTAAAACTAATAACTGAATATACGTAACATCTAAGCCAAATTAATGTTAAAAACTTTTTTCAGTAGATGAAAATATGGAACAAATTTTGGAAGAAGCACTTCATTTTTTCTCCAATGGAAAAACTAAAAAAAGTTGAGTCTCAAAATAAAAAGAAGATGAAAAACCACAGAAAGAGAGATAAGAATCCCCAAAAATGTTACTTGTTTTTAAAGTAAGACATAAGAATTTTTGACGTGTTGTGAAGTTGACAGACTCAAAATGATTTGACCAGAAATTACCTACTGTAAGATGTATTAGACTCTAAGTAACAATTTGACTAATACATTCAAATTAAAACATATTATGGACTCGACTATTGAGACCCTTAGCGAACGGTGGTTATATTCGAAGTGAGCTCGCTTCAAAATTAGAGGCGTAATATTGGTATCGAAAATCAAAAGCGGATGATCACAATATTGTGACTAGCTACGTATACGTAATTAAATATGACGCGGTTTTTAAAAGATGACGTGATTTTCTGACACGTGTCAAATAGTTCCTTTCCAGAAAATGGTCAAAAAGAAGATTTGGTTTAACGTATAATTATGAATGTAATGTTCTTGAGTCAATTTTCAGATATAGTTATAAGCCCATATAGAGAATGACTGTAAGAGAGAGACAAGTAGTAACGAAGTATCGTGAAATGGAGATATATGGACATTTATGTGGTATGTAGTAAAGGTAAAGAACTTCAAAGACAAGTAGACGCATACATAATTTTTTGTCCAATTTCGATTTTTGCACTTACATATAACAGTTTTCCCACGAAAGTTAATCGATTGTAAGCGTGTACTATACATACATGCACAAGAATTTATACAATGTGGGGTACCTATGTTATAAGGGGTGTAATGAAATACTATAGTTACGAGTTACAATGAATAGAAATAAAAAGTAATTATTGTATCACGCAAACTCGGCTTTTTTTTTTTTCTTCAATTTTCAATAACTGAAATAAGAAACACAAGAAATTAATTTTAAAGAAATTTAGAATAAAGTAAGTAAAATTTTGCCATTATACAGTTCGGCGTTTTTTTTTTTAAGAAATTGTTATTCATTTCTAACAGAACTGATATTCTTTTTTTCAAAAATTATTTCACTATTTATTCTTCCATCATTAACAAGGACAACCATAAAAAAAAATGTAAAGCTGGTCATGCTACAAAACTTGAATCAACATGGGGGCATTTACCCACTCGAATTCACATTTTACCTGATACTTGTATCTTTAACGAGCAAGAGAGACCGGTTCAGTGTAAATCATGAATTTATTACTTTTCACCACATTTTGTATTACCCCTTCGATTCTACGTAAGTAATTGTTAGAAAAACAGAAAAAAAAATCCTTTTAATTCATATGATACCTACTATTAAAAGAGAATCTTCCACAATGATACGTTTTGAGCAGTGTTACTATTTTTCAAATATGTACTCAAAAAACAAGAAAAGTATGTAAAAAAATCATGTTTTTTCGTTTACAACTTTTTATCTACACCTGCTAAAAAAGTATTTAGTATTTTTTCAGAACCCATACAACTAAGCGAAGAAAAAATTCGCACAGAAAAAACTTTGGAAGATAAATATTTATTAATTTAAAAAAAAAAGTTGTGTATTTTTTTATTTCAAAACAAATATTACATGTGATAAGCAAGAAAGTAGCCAAAAAATAACACCCTGATAACTGGTCTGATGAACCTCTACAAAGGAACTAATCAGATGTGAAAAATCATGATGAGTAAGTCATTTTCATGGAATAAACTGTTTACTAAGGTAAAAAAAAAAAAAAAACAAAACATACCTGAGACATATGAGAAATATTATCTAGTTTACATTCGATGTGAGAATGGCCGCAATAAATTAAACTAATCCACGTTTCCGGCACTAGAGATCCAATACTCGGTTCACAATACGATTTAGGAAACGCAACTGCAGCTGTGATTGCCTGATCTGAATAGGTTTCGATTTCCTGAGGATCTATTGATAAAACAACTGGAGGCCATCTGACATCCAGTTGAATTACACCATTCTGTAAAAATGTAAGAAAAAAAAATTTAATTTATAAATTGTTGAATCCAGTGATCATTTCTTTCCAAACCGAAACTAATTAGTACCTAACTGGCGGTTTCAAGGGCGTAAATAAAGAAGAAGTTCCCGATAATCTGGACCCTCCCTTTGAAAAAAAAAATTTTAATCAGAAGAATAAGATCAAGACAGAGACGCGACTGTGCAAAACGCAAAGACCAAACGAAAAACTTAAGGAAAAACATAAATAAACTATAAAATGTACATAATTTTAAACTTGAAGGAATTTCATTACCCAAAGGTAAAATTTTTCTTGTGTTTCTATACTGGATCATTTACTGATGTTTGCGAGACATCAAGAATCTTGTACATATTTTGGGAGGATATGAAATGGAGTGAGTTTAATTCAGATATAAATAACGGTGAAAATATAGAAAAAAAGACCGAAACTAAAACCAAGATTTGACTATGCAAGACCAAGACTATCATGGTTTTGCCCCTAATTCTGCCATTACTTGGCACAAATTTCAATTCCAATTTTTTTTTGTTTTTAACGAATAAATAAAACTTTGCCAACGTGTTGCGGAAATTATTCGAGATACTTTTCAAACATCTTAAATAAAACTAAGGGTTGGCATCGCCAACTCTACCGCATTTGTTTATCCACCCTGGCAAATATCGGATTTGTTTTTGAATAGGTATTAGAGATGATAATCATTCTGTTTTTCAGTATTTTTCATCAACAATAATGACTTTATTTACTCCTAGGCCTCCTTCCAATGATAATGTTTAATTTTTATTACTCTATAAAATATTTACATCATTGTGAAAAATGAAAGTTAATAGAATTTATATTACACAACAAGACTCAAAAGTGAGCATTTACATGTGAGGGAAATTTGTGAAATGAGGGCAGCGAGTGAGAAATTCTCGAGTCATTTAAACTCACTTTTTAACCTTGTTGAGAAAGATATTTTACATAGGTAAATTAATGATCAGAAATCTGAAAAACATTAAAATTCTATCATAATGATGAGTGTTTAAAAAAAAAAGGCGCGAGTTCTGCTGGGGTTATATGGACTATACTCATGAAGGATTGATGTGTAAACATAAAATAGTGAGGTTGTGTGCACGTGAAACGCACTGTGCACACACACAATTACACACCTACACATAATATAACACACACAAATGTGATTTGCAGTTGTAAGAATTACAGTTACACAAATCTGACGATTGTAATTCTCATTTAAATCCTATGGTAGACACTAAGCACTAAGATGTTTACACATCAAAAATTATAAAAAATGGAACAAAATATCAACCCCTCCTCATTGTAGCAGATTTAATATTTCATTCAGAAAGGGTTACCTCTACCTCGATGTGTAAAAAAATGTTTCACATTTTTACATGGAGGCTCATTCACTTCATATTGTGATTACATTCATCAATGATAAGAGCAACTTTTCACTCGCGAAATAGTACTAGCGTTAACAATGCCTTTCCGATCATGTAAATATTATATAAAAAAATTAATTAGATCATTTTCAAAAAAAATATAATTCAACCAATGACCAAACTGCTTTTCATAACTTTAACTTGATATGCGGAATACACGCGTGTATACTCATTATCAACGCCTATATTTATCTCGCGTTATTTGAGAAATTCTATAAAAAAATAAAAATTTTCGAGAAAACAAAAAGAAGCAAACCAAGAGAAAGAAATTTTTTTCAAAGCATCTCAAATGCCTCAGGGAAAACTGCTTTCGATTTTTTTCTTCTTCCCAACTCTCCAGAAAAATGATTACGATATTTTCCAAGAAAAGAAAGCTTGATAAATATTTTAGGTATTGTAAACATAAACGCATTCAAATTATTCAGTCAGCTTGCAGCCGGTTAAGCGAATTCTCGAAACGAACATCGTTTTCCGAGGAAAATCATTTGAAAATAATTTTCGGCTTTTATTTCGCATGTGAACTATGTTTTCTTTACGGTGAATATTCACACACAGCTTTCACCCATCACCGTCTTCATTTTGTTAGCGTACCCTTCTGTTTCTTCAGTTTACATTAAAATCGCTCTTTCTACCTTGGAAAACGTTTGAGTTCAAAACAATTGGGACAAGTCGCTCTGTTTGTCCGCTCACACCATCTCGTCAATGTTCTGCTTCATTAAAAATATCATGCCCTGCCGTTAAAAACACAATGTATTTTTCCAGTATTTTCCACTTCATTTCGTTATCGTCGTTTTCCAAAATCGTAAATTGAGACCAGGGTATGTTTATTTTGTGGCCTCTTTATGCCGTCAAACAATACATTTCGATGGTTAGTACCTATGTATTTGGAGAGACATAAGGGACAATTTTCTGTCAATTTTCAAATAGGACCAGACAGAAGATTATACGGGTGCCAATGGTTGAAATAAAATTCAGTCAGCTATCACATGATGCAAAAAAAGGTGCGTTTCATGGAGTTGTCATTTTTGAGGGACACGTGCTCTGATTAAACTGCATAAATGCAACGGTTCTCCGTTCATACAATCAGCTTTCAAGGAAAGAGGTCAGGTTTTCTTGAATCTATTCTTTAACCTCCTTCTCCTCTCCCATCAAAGTGAAAATTTTCAGTTTTTTTCCGTACAATCGTTTCCAACACTAATGATTCTCATCAGCCTTCCATAATCGACCAATGAAGACTGCGTTCCAGTTCTTCATTGATGAAAAATATTACGAGAATTGAAAAAAATATTTGGTCTTGCTGTATTCGGCTCATCTACTAAGAAAATGATTCGCCAACATCCTTCAGAGCGGTCATAGAGAAGAAAAAATTTTTTTGGAACCTGTACGAACTGCTGTTTTTTCAAGGCATGCTCTGATGAAAGAGTCTAATTTTTCACTCTTACTAGCTCACACACCTTGCTCACTCCTTCATTTCATTTTATCACACCTTAACTTATTTTTCTCACTTCTTAGAGATCTCACACCTCAATCTATTTCCGCACACTTCATTATAGTTCTTTTAGAAATTACACCTTTCAATGACTAATGCCAACCATTTAATTTAAATGATTAATTCCTTTTTCTTTTTTCTCAAAAATTCCACCTGCAGCGAGGGGGATTCAATCTTTCAAACCGCAGATTAAAAATGAAATACTCAACCAACTAGGCAGCGGAAACAAGTTACAGCAAAGTTGCGAGTTTTATTTGTTAGCATAGGTTAATTTTTTTTTTTATTTCATTGATAATTGGTTTCAACATTGGTTGCACATAAGAATTTTCTTCGTGTGCTGGGTGGGCAGGGGACAGTTTTAAAAAGGAAAAATATATTTTAAAATCAATCATTACCAATATTTCATCCAATGAGTAGAGGAGCTCTACAGTCGACTTGAGAAACACGTAGGTAATTTGGAAAAAAATTACTTATCAATAAGGCAACCAAAAATATATGAATGATAAGGGCAAAATATTGAATATAATATGCAATTTTTTTGATAAAATATGCATTAAATATGAATTTTGATATGAAATATGCACCAGGTATGTAAAATTAATATGGGTGTCAATTTATGAGTTTCCGAAAATTTTACATAATAATAGTAATTTTTAAATTAGATCACAATGGTTATTCAAGATTGTAAAAACTAATGATAAAGTGATAAAATCAATGTCTGTATCGCATTCTTAAAATATTTATATTTTCCAATTTTATATTAAAAAAAAAAAAGTTGAAAATTGATCAAAATAAAATTTATAAAATCACATCAAAAACACAAAATTATTGAAATAAGCAAGAGTAGGTCTCAAAAAAATATAGTAGAAATAGGCTACGACAAATTCCAAGTAACTGTGAAATTTGTTCGCTGCAGCTGGCCAAAGAGATTGCTGTACCTAAACTGTAATGGATGTATGTGGGCCTATAAAATAATGATGGCTGCAAATTGATCAGAAGCAATCATCAATAATACAATAAGGATATTGATTTTTAATCTCTCTGGTCATTAAAATGTAGTTTTACACTGATTACATCACACAAGGTAACTTTTAGAAGCACAAATGCAACCACTGAAAGAATATTGAGATTGGATGGAAAATTTGATTGGTTTTATGAAGAAAATTAAGAAAGCACATCCGAATGAAGTTGATGTGACTTGTTTTTTTGCTTCACTTGGCACCCAAATCTGTTTGTAGTAGCCAATAGATTGTAGTAGCAAGATTTTTTTATGCTGATTCTTCCTAACATACAATTAAATAGAGTTCTGCCAGGACCAAGCATTTCATGTGTTATAGCTCGCAGTTTGCTATATGCGGTGTTTGATTTCAAATAAAATATTGAGTACCTAACTGAACTCTAAACAGTGTGAACACATATTCTATAGCTATAGGGAAGCATCACAACCAGCAACAGATTAATCATTTAGCAGTTCCACAATAAGGATTCAGAATCAGAGTCAATGACCCCAGGATTGCGAGGGACAGAGAACTGTATGCTCACCTGTCAATATTCACTGTAAATGAGAGAAATCAGCTTTTGATAAGTACAATTGTCACGCTGTTGGCATCAAACTGGAATATAACGAATCACAATCACTCCATCGACCTCGGTGAGGGGATTGAGCCACTGGGAGTACAGAAAAATGCATCCCCTATGTCCTGATACCTTACGAGGCTTCCTACTGTCGCCCAAGACTTTTTCAAAGTAAAAATCCAACTGAGAATTCCCACAATTCACAACGTTCCCAGAAAGGAAGACTGAGCTGACAGGCACGAAGCACTTGAGTTTTTGCAAAAAGTCACGAAAAAAATTTCCACCAACAAACGAATGCAGTAACTATTCATCTACTAAATAACTTTATTGATATTCTGAAGCTTAAGCGATTGAAACCTAATGATACAATACGAAAAATTGTTCAGTATAACATAAATGCGTGCTATGGTCCGGTAAAATGGCAATCATTAATAACTGTTATTACCGGTTTCATTGATTAATCACCTTTTCCACCAATCCGAGGCCCTTTATGACCCATTCCTTCATTCTGTGCATACTTTTATGCCTAGTTGCATACAATCATAATAACTTTTTAACCTTGTTAATTATTGTTTCAGAATCATCCTCAGGTACAGCGACAAGAACTTCGTTGAAATCTGCATCGTCGTGTGATTGCACTCGAACCCCGTACTGACCTCCTTGGGAGATAAGACCACAAGGAAATATGGCTTTATATATCACATCAGTAACGTTATCTCGTTTCAACGGCGTTGAACTGATGATGGTAAAGGAATCATCGGTAGGATAGTAGTACTCCAACAACTGTATGTAATACTGCTCTTGTGATTCTAGATTCTGCACGTGTATTTCAAGATCACCGGTTAAGGCTGTATAATTCACAGGAACACGAATTTCCACTCCGCAACACATTATTATAACTGAAACTTCGAATAAAATAAAGAAAGAAAATAATGAGAAAATAACAAACAAAAACAACTTAAGAAAATAAGAAAATTAGTAGGTACCTACGGTAGAAGTAAAAAACGTCAGAGAATAAATTTCGTAAGCAGATCTCTTGTTTTAGTACACCTTGTTTTCTCCGTGTATAGGGTAATTTTTTATTCAAAGTTGGAAAGTTTTAAAACGTTTTTTAGTGGCTTAAGTTATGAAGAACGCGTATCGAGAAGATAAACATAGAAGGCATATTCTAGTTTGGAAATTTACGTAGGCATCGGCAGGCACAACAAAAAGTTTTTAAAACTCATATTATACGGTATAGAGAGGAGAAATAACAACTAGGTACTATATGTATATAAGCTTTCACCCTTCTTATTACACATTTTTTGGACTTTAACCTAACAACATCACCACTTTACTATGAGAATCGAACCAGAAAAAAAAAAGTAATAGCATACGGTGAATGCGCTTCCAAAAATTGCTTTTTTTCTTCTTTTTTTAAAAATACAAAGGCAAAAATAAGAATAATGCTATTAGTTAAAGAGAACATAAGCCACCAAGAATTTCTATTTTGTGTATGTAGATTTGAAAAAAACAATAAAAGAATTGCGCATTAAGGAGTATGGCAACAATTACTATGGATGCGTGAGCTACTGTGGCAGATATTATCATCAGAAACCTACTTCAGGCAGACTCTTTTATTCTTCTGCAGTCAATTAGAATCAGTTCTATGAAAAAAAGAGGGGCGGTGGCTCACAGGTTCAGCTCAACCTCTCTCTTGTGAAAAACAGAAGAAAGATGCAACTTTTTCCACGGAATACTTACTAGAAATTTCGTATTTTTTACATCCCCCGGAAAAACGAGTAACAAACGAGATTATGATATTGCATTTTTTACAATTGCTCTATTAGGAAAAACAGCCGAAAGAAAATGAGAGCCGAAAATACATTCAAAAAACTAGTAATATTTTGTATTTACGTATGTATTACCTCATTACAACGGAATAATTCTATTATTTTGAAGAAGTCGTAACCTTTTTTGCAGAGGTTGACTGCATCATTGCGAAATAAAACACTGAATAAGTTTGTAGTTGACAATGGTCAAGTGATAATTGTATTTTACTATGTAATAACAATCAATTCAAGTTTGAAACAGCTATGTGCCCTAAAAAAAACTAGAACCACTTTCATCTATAACATAGGAGTTACAATAGTTTGGATAAATTATCATACAATACAGTATCTAAGTATAATTGGTAGGTAAATCACAGTTTCGACCAAGAGACAAAATTATTCAGGGGTAATCAATGCTAAATATGGGTTATAATGTGTTTTAATCAAAGATACGATGTGAAACTCAATAATAATGTGAATAAATACTCTTATATTAGTGATATAAGGGTATGCTGGACACGGCTAATCATCATTCATTAAATGAGATAGTAAATTAATCTACTAAAAAGTAACTAACAACATTTCTCGTGTGTAAGCCTACTAAATCAATAAAAATGGAAATAAGCAATTTTATTAAGCCATATTATTTGAATTCTTGCTCATTCTTGCAGCCAACAGGGTAAAGCTTGTGATGTCTGGAAATGACATACATCCCGAGTATAGGGGTTTGAAATCACAAGACAAAATATATCAATGAGTCTCGAGAAATTGCAGAGTTGAGACCACAAGTCAACTCAAACAGTTAGGCCACCAGCCTACCAGCGAAAGCCCCTAAGGCCTATATAGTATGTCAGGAAATTTGAATAAGTTGGCGGACCCATCAGTACAATTCACGTTTTATAACAGTAAAAGTTACTTACAGTCGAATACAAGTATATCTGGTTGTGCAGTTGTCAAAAATTATATTACCAAATGGTTTCTCAATGTCTGGTGAACCAACAGATTCCAACAAAGTACACTCATCATTGGAATTAAAAATGGTTTAAAGTTGGACTGGTAACAGTTCTGCTAACGGCATTCACTTTTCAAGTAATGTTGGTAAAAACAGTTTAAATTGGTGATTTGAAGGTCGAAAGCAAAATCTGTAGTATGTCGTGAATATTGTTAAGTATTCACAAACGAATGAAAAACATCAACGTATAAAACTAGACTGACTGTTCACAGTAGAACCAAATTTGTGAACAGTCAAGGAGATAAAATGTTGGTTCATCAGTGATGGAATTACAATATACATGTCATCACAAAAGTATATAAAAGTCATCGATTAACTTGTCGTAACATCGTAGAATGGGGATTTTATCTTCTGTAGAATTTGATGTATGTATCTGTGGTTTTAACAGTAGTATAATCTTATAATTTGTGAGCCATTCTCTATTGTAAAAATATGTACAATAGCTGTTTTTGGTGGTGACGTTGTGAAGGGAAGGCTGTGGGGTTTCAAATGTCTCAAGCTAAAGTATAAGCATGATACTCTGTGAAATACATCTTATGAATAGGCTAAGGTCTTTAATGGAATAACATGCACGGACATAATCGGTTTTAGGGCATGCGTAGGTTTATCACAAACTCGAAGTGAGAAGATAAAGAGAATAAACACAAACGGGGCAAATTAGACATTGGAGGTTCACTCCCAGGACACCCTATCTTCCAAATGGGCTACATCCCCTTTACCTTCCGCTTCACCTATGGGAGTCTGCTCGCCTGACCCCAATCGCGGATATTGAGACACACGTTGAATGAAATTAAAGGCGTCGAACATGTTTCTGGGTGATGGAGAAATTTGTTCTCCTGAATTCCACCTTCAGGATCACTTCATTTCAACGCAAGCCTCCTTTGCTTCACGGAACTGTTTCCCCAATGAGGCGTGGGGTGCTTAGTCCAGGCGGTATTTTTGCGACCAATGTTCCAGACATTTTTTAAACAATTTTCACTGAATTATAAGGCTTAAAACGTATTCTACATTTAAATAAGTAGGTAAAAATAAAGTTCTAAAAATATGTTTTTATAAGACGAGTTAAACTCCTCCCACCAACGTCCCATGTCCAAAACTCAGAAAAGCACTTATATTATTAAAAAATAAAAAAATTGACACTGCGGGGCTTCGAACACAATAACAATCGACTAAACAGCCACGTCACTACCACCACACCATGTGAACGAATAAAGACGTAGGATGTAACCTGAAATGGAAGAAAAGCACCTTGATAAGAGATAACTGATAACAACAATCAGCAACACTGAAGCTAGCTTTGTTGGGTGCAGAGCTACAGTCATATGTTGCCACTGCCGTTAGCATTTCATTTGTTTCTTTGAAAGCTGTTTCAACGTTTTGAAGTTCTTTAAGAGCCGATTCTCCTCTTCACCATAGAGTTGGAAATATTTTCCGGCACAAATTAATTTTCCTTTGTTGAGAATACTGATGTTCAAATTCCTTTGTATACACCGGTAGTTCGAAATTTACGTTCCAAATGTTATCCATAAAATCTATATACAAAAGCGTTTCATTACCAAAAAAACTTTGATCGAATTTTAACAAAATTAATCACAAAGTCTCAAAATGAGTACATTTGCTTGAAATTGGTAGTTGAATTATTCACATAAATTCCTCAACTTTGATTAAGAACAAATAAATGGAAGTTATAATTTAATTTTATTTTTCTTTCGGCGGAATTAAAATCTTCACTCCACTCAGTAAACGAGCACAGAAATAAAATGTGAGGACAAAATGGCGAAATGAAGCGTGGAATTTATTAATAATTGTTGAATTCCATTGAAAAAATATACCTACAACTATTCAATTTTTTATATTTTTTTCATTCAAAATACTGTCTTTATTTATTATCAACAATAATAGGTAGTATAAAATTAGAAAATGGTGGTTCCACTTCTATCTACGGGCATGTATCATGATAGTCCCGTAATAAGATTTTTTTTTTAGAACAATATGATGATAACAATCTGCTGGGAACTGAAATTTAGCGAGAAAAATGCAACTTCATGCTTAGCTGTAAACCCCATGTCACACATCCATTGAAATGATACAGGGATATAGAATTTCATGTTCCATGGAATTTCAAAATTACGAACATTTGAAATTATCGTCTGTCAATTTGGCGATTATTAAGAAGATAAATGTGCACCGCAAAGGGATCTTGTCCCCTCTATTTATACTTTTTTTCTGTCGACCGCAACCACAAACTGAAGAAAAATCGAGACGTATTTTGTCAGTAAAAAATAGTACGACTTCGGAGAAGGCTTACACCTGCCACGAGCTAGGTGCTTCATTAATTTCTCTTTTTTTTCTTTCTTCACCAGTTCGTATTCCCCAAGAAATGGCGATGTAATTTAAAAACAACGGTTTTCTTATTACTTCACGAGAAACAGCGCATAAAAAACGAAGGAAAACCGTATTAAAAAGGGGGCAAAAACCGGGAGAAAAACAAAAAAAAGGAGCGAAGACAAAAAAAGAAGAAATATTAAATCGAAAAAGGATAGGTACGAAAGAATTGGTAGCCTGTACTTAGAGAAAGAAAATTGGGAATCCAAAAAGAAAGAGGAAATTAATTGAAGTTCTAATCTCTTTTACAATTCCTAATCATTTAGGTAACTTATGAATTAATATAAAAATCCAAATGATTCGCGGACAAAAGATTTCTCCTGTAGAAGGGGTCACTAATCAAATTTCTCTTCCATTTTTTGGCCTTCTAATGAGACAAATAATGAAACACGCATAAGCAGGAAAAACTCTTAATCATTATCTTTCAGCTGAGATTCCAGACATATTGGATGTATTAAGTTACACAGGGTGTCCACTTGAAAATGAACTAAAAGACGCTAACTCCTAAATGAGACAAGATATCGCACAAATTCAACAATTTTGTTATAGTTATTTTTCTGCATTTCATTCGTTTAGTTAGTTTTTCAACTCTATTTGAAAACGTGGAAGACTATTTTTCGAAATATTAATGCTCGGCAATCATCGGAAGTAAGTACATGGCTTTTACCGAAAATAATATTTGAAACTTTAGAATATTTATGTGAGAAAGCCCTACAATCTACATCTAGACGGTATCCAAGAAACGTGTCCGAAGATTTTTTGCAGTTTCAAAATATGTAAATAAAATATATATTTAACTACCATATTATGTAGCTACTTCTCAGGATAGTATAACATTCACTGTTCCAAAAATACCAATTTTTCAAAGAAAACTGACGCCGGGGGATTCAACATAAATTTTCACCACGTCCCACATCTAACCTTCATATGAAGTAAATCAAATAGGATTTGAACACAGAATTAAGAAACTATATTCAAAAGTTACTCAGATAATATCTACGTTATGAAAAAAAATTATCGGTGTTTGGAGCGAAATAAATAAATTATGAATTCGATTTTTTGAAAGAAAGAAAACAATATCACGGGTTAAATTTCGGACAACTGTCAATAAGTAGCGCATTCACATAGGTATCGAAAATTGCAAACACGGTTTTCTAGGGATGAGAAGAAAACTAATAATGGCCAAACAATTAAAAATTTTAATTACTGCACAAACCTACTCGCAGTAGTCCAACTACATACATCCCAACCATGTTTTCTTAAATGATGGAGCTCTTCGCACAAGTGATACGGTATAGCGGTAATTTTTTTCCATCATTCAAAAATGTAAAATATATGCATACAAGATTATTAAAACAAACGTACATCCACTTCAATGCGTACATCATATGAGTTTACATACCTACTGACGAAAGTTCCCTCTTCGAACAGATAACTTCAAAATTTTGTCACTAACCTTTTTAGGTAAGTTTCTTATGAAAATCTACATATTACATTTGATCTCATAAAACGACCAAACGGTGGGAGTGGGTGATTTTGTTTGACATTAATAGCCTCAAATTTATGGTGTATATCCCATTCTCTTGTTAACAAGATACACTGGTACAGTCGCAAATTTTGTCCGATAGTCACAAAATTTGGTACAAACAATAGAACCGAGCCAAGGACTGGACTAACTGATTTTGGTGCGGATCGGCCCAATGGTACTTCCGGTACCGCCACTTATTCCTCTATTTTGAGGGAATGGAATGCTTCATTTTTAACCAACAGCTGCGAAATGTGAAATAAATATTGACTGTAATCTATTTAAACGTGATACCAAATTTGGTACGGATCGGCTAGACGGTACTTTCGATATATCAGATTTAATTTTGATGTTGGGCTCTAAAATATGTAATTTGCAATTTATCAATGGCTACGAAATTAAACAAAATCATTATTTATGAATTATAATCAATACTAACTTGTTGCCAATTTTGGTTGTAATTAGCTGGTTTTTGAAAACCTAAATTTTTTGGCGGAACGGCCGCTGAGTGAATTTTTTGTTTTTTATTTTTCAAAATTTAGAACTCTTTAATCTGATGTTCAGAGTTGGAGCCGATTTATGGAACCATACAAAAATTTGCAAAGATTCAGAAAGCAAGACGGCTGAAGAATGACAATGTCGAGCCAATCCAAATGCTCCAGCGTCGGAGTTTAAATACTAAAACTGACAAAAACCTACGGTCTTTAATTTAAACAAAAAACAAAAAAACACCTCAACTGATCAGAACTTTTTCTTTTGCAATTGATCGGTGAAATCAGCGGGCACTGAACACTGGCTTTTACTCGTGCCGAGTGAAGAGCTGGAACTCACAAACCAACATCATACTACACCTATTAACGTACAGTAAGCACGGTTCAGGTCTCATTCATCAAAAAATAGGACTTTAGCACCTTCTGCCTCACCGACTATGAGGTCCAAAGGGTTTAGGGGAGAAATTTACCGGACAGGTGAGAATCGAGAATCGACCGTACTCACAGATTAGTGGTGTAGAGTCTAGCAGAAAGATGCTTCCAAAAGCGTATTCTACGCTCTTTAATTTCACCCTCAACCTGTGTGTAAATAAATAGTCGCATTAAGAAGCGAGTAAACGGGACAGATGACCGAGAGGGTGGAAATCTCTTGAGGAAGCTTGTAGTTGAAAGGGGATGGTCCATCCGGAAGTCAGGGGATCTGAGTTTATTTTCTGTGGTTTTTTACACGAATCGTGAAGGCCTGACACCCTTATCGGTCACTCGCAATAGCTACAACAAAATAAAATACAACAAAACAAAACATAAAATATCGCACCTCGAGGCAATAAGACCCATATTTTAAAACGTACGATTTGTCATGAATCCTTACCACAAGGAAGACAGTATTCGAGATAATCACTTAACTTATTTTTTTGACGTAACTCTATCTCTTAGATTTTGAAGTAGAATACAAGTCTTCGTATTTCAAAAAAACTACGAATACCGATTCCAAATTACTTTGTCGAACATTACACCATCTAGAGCGTAAAAAATAAAATTTTTTACCTTATCTCAGGACGAAGATGAAAGTATTTTAAATAGATACCTGCGTTGTTAATGAAGTCAAATAAAACTGAATAAGCATGATGCTTGAAAGAAGAATAAAAATGAAACAAAAAAAAAAGAGAAAAACGAAAACAAAATTAATTTCGAGTAGCTTTTGTAACATAATATCCTTTCAGACGTCACAGAATTTTCGCAAGAATTTTTTTTTTTTATACAGCCTTCGTTTTTAGTCAAAAACAAAATTTCCGCTCAACGTTATTTTTACTTTCTTTTTCTTCTTTTTTTTTCCACCTTTTTTCTCTCTTTTTCTCTGGTAGATCTACGTTAACGAGAATAAATTGCGTTAAAACGTGCATGGAAAACGGAAACAAGACCATATTTTTTTTCTTTTATTTTTCGGTTACTTTTTTTTATACGGGTTTTTTATTCAATTATATTAACGTCAACGTATCAAAGATCCCACTTCTGCTAAAAATTTTATTTTTTTATGCACACACTCCCATGTTTTTCTTTTTTTGCTCTTGTGAATTTTGTAACGTAGTATCGAAGGGAAAAAAATGAGAAAAAAGTCGCTAATCTTCTCTGGTTAATGTTAACGTCGACGCTGACATTTACCATGGAACCAAGAAAAGTGAAATGATGCCTATCTGATGGTCAAGTTTTTCTAAACAATCATCTTGAATTTTTTTCCAATAGTTCTACGGTTATGCCTATACTGCAACAAGTAATGAGCCCGTGGGCGCAGCCTGTCAAGAAAATATTATCATCTAGTTAAAGTTCGTGGATAAAATTAGTCAAATTTTTCATATTTTATTTTACCTAAAACGCCAAATTTTCTAAAACCTACCCTCAAGATTTTCCGTAAGCTCACCACTGACTGCAAACGACAGTGTCGACATAAAAAAAAAAAATTATCATGTAAAAAATGTACGAAACCAGCACAACCATCAAAGCCAGAATAGCCTTCAAATACAAACAGTACTGCATTTGTCGGGTGATATGGCCGTGTCGGTTGCAATGTAGGTGTACCATGAATCTACAGGAGTGGAGCCGCATTCCTCATCCTCCTCCAGAATCTAAAAATCAAGATCGCCTTATCCCTCCTTATTCATATGTGCACAGCCGAGGTTTATGTAATCTTCCCGAGCCTCGAGTACGCTTACATAACCTTCCTAACAAGCTTTAATTCATCATTGCTTTTTCTGATTGCTGAAGTTAGTATCCTTCACGGCTCCATTATATCCATAATTCTTGATTAATTCATCGTCATCTCATTTAAGATAACAAAATATTGATGGACGCGCTGTTCTCCAAGCTTCCAAGTGTTCAATTATCTTCTGATTCTCTCATTAAAATGTTCCCCAATTTTATTCGAATCAACTGTCTTCTATCAGGACCAAGCCATTCTCCTTAACATCTCCAAACAATTAACCTCTTTGCATTCTACTATTGTTTTCTCCCCAGAAAAACCCTCACCAAGATGCCCAAAATCACACATTTTTTTTACATGTCTGGCTCTGCCTGAGAAATTATAGCAACTATTAAGCTAGCCACTTTTTCCTTTTTCACATAATGAAACTTCCGTCTTGAACTTGTCAAAAATTTACTCATCCATCTACTCCTTCATCCATAATGACGCAATAACGCATTATACAGCCAGTGTTCGAAAACTTCAGTTTCAAAAATAAGAATTGATGAAAATACCATAAGAAAACGATTTAGAATAAAAATTAATTCGAAACCGAAAATTGAGGAAAAAAGGGATGAAAAAACAAATTTTAAAGAATTATGGAGCGTCAAATGGAAAAACATTGTTTTCATATTTTTGATGGAATTTTTAACTTTCTTTTTTTTTTCGTAATTTTTTCGATTGAAAACGTTCTAAAACTTTCCAATTTGTTAACTAAAGAGCTCTAGCCTCCAACTTATTCGAAAATCAGCAGGGAAATAAAATAACGGATAAACTTACCCACGAATGAAATTATTATTTCTACGTTCGCCCAGATTAACATCATACTTATCGAAGATTTTTTTTTACAGCTGGAATTCCAGCATGTGATTCGTCGTCTTCATTTTACTTCATTCTGCAATCAGACAGAAAAAACAATTATATAAGATACCTGACCATAAATACTCGTATTACAGAAATTAGAATTGAGGGGACAATTTATGAAACGTACACTCGCCAGCCCCTTCTCTCAATCATTTCCTTACAGTCGATAATATTTTAAATTCTTTTCGTCATAATATTTTCCAGAAATGACGAAACTATTGAGAAAACTTCATCAAATCAAGCCCATTTTGAGAAAATGTAATCTTTCAGAGAAAAAACAAACAGAGGAATTGTCCTGATCTAACCCTGCTTTAAGATACTGGCATTACCTAATTGTAGTACCGTATAACATTGAAAAATTACTAAATCCCAGAAAACGTGAGCAAGTAGTGGTAAGGGAGAAGCTGTAGATAGGCGGCCATGCAAACTTCACCTCAGTATATCTTTAGAATACAACGAGCTAGGATGCTCTAAAATTTATTGCAGCTAACAATGAGATTTATTATATTCCTTCATAACAATTTAAAATTAATATTGGTATCGCAGTGAAAAAGCTGTTATTTACCTCAAAGAGGTATTCACGGAAAAATCATCGATTGTGCCCACACACGAGATTCAGGATACCTACATTAGTGTTCTTCGTTAAAGTGATTTTGAATAAAGAGTGCAAGAAATTCAAATTATATTCGTGCATAAAATACAAAATAAATATCACTTTTATCAAATGCAAAAAATAATAATTACATTCAGCATGAATACATTTTTTTTAAAATGAAAGAATATACAACTAAGTACGTGTTAAAAGTACAACATGAACTTGAGAACTGATTTAAAAATCGAGTGGGAAGAAAATAAACAATAAAAGAGTGAGCAACAACAGAGATGACGAATTTTATCAAACAACGAAAACACGAATACTTGTCTTTTCAAAAATATTGCTGCAAAAATGTCTTTCAGTAGTTGTAAGGGGTTTTTTTATAATAAAAATTAAAAAAACAATACGTCAATACTCAGTAAACTGCTTCAAACCGAACCTTAGAAAATATAAATAATAATATCAAAAGTGCTCCGAAAAAATAACAAATTTTTTAAAATACCTAGACCTAATCTACCTTAGTCTTTTATTTTGAACAACCAAATCATGGTTGGATTACTGGGATCTACAAAAATTGTTATTCGAAAATATCTAGTAAGGTCAATTCTCCGGGTATTTTGCAAAATGAAGAAAATCTAGGAAAAAACAAATTCAAAATTCCAAGCATGTCCAGCTTTTTCATACAACAACGCTTTTCCATTATCATTTTTCAGTTCGAGAATGTAATTTCTTGTTTTATTTTTCTCGTTTGCGAGATTGGACAATGCGGAGAACGAATTTCGTAGAAATGATGTCCTTTGAAATTTACCTCCTCAACTCTTTCTACCCCGTTTTTTAGCGTTTTTGGAAAGTCGTGAAAAACTCGAGTAAGTACTAACCGACAGTGATTTATGCGAGCAAGATTCTAAAATTATTTCTGCCTATTGTTGTCGAATTAAATGTATAACGTAAGTTCTCTTAATTATAATGGTTGAAAGTTCTGAATGGATTGTTGTTCTCATACGATCAAATCGCATGCTAAGGTTGTAGACTTATAGTGCTTTGTAGCAGATTTTAATAAATAAGTCTCATTTTATCATCATCTTGCACGTACACTGATTTAATGCAGAGGGGTACAAAACTCAAGTTATAACATTAAACCTATACCTACTGTACCCCATCTGCAACGATAAAAACTAAAAGATTGAATATGTTTAGGTAGCCTGGAAGTCATGTGAAGCGATCCAAATTTGTAAATAAATTTTGGGTGAATTTTGTGAGATTAATGATTAAAGCGCATATGATTAAGCTATTTTTCAAGGTTAAGATAGTGAATTCAAAATGAATCGATCTTTCAGCCAATTTTGAAGGTAGAGAATAAACTAAATGGATTATTCGGAAAAAAAAAAGGGGGAGTAAATTTCAATTCATTGACAGGTAATTAGTACCTGTTAATTATCATTTTTCGAGTTAGTCCAATAAAAAAATAATCTAAAAACCATAAATCTCATTTATTCGAGTAAAAGTCATTCATTAAGAATTCATTCGCTTATCATCAAAAGCAAAGTTAATCATTCCTGTACTTCCTCACTCAATGAAAACTGATTCGTTCAATATTAACTCTCTCACCAAATTCAAAGACATAATAACTCGTAGATGTTCAGCCTAATTTACAGTCGATATAGTTAAAAAAAGGAGGGTCTGAAACATTACAAAATGTTTTGAAAGTGAAATAACCAAAATTTCATATGTGACACTAACTTATGACCACATACATCGTCCTTTAGATAAGGCTCAAGGAAGGGTCAGTTTTACAGCGATGAGTTAAATTTAATCTGATGATAACTCGTCAATTTCGACGCGGTTTACTCGGGTACATTCTCAAATTAGAGTCGACTCAAGTTTATTCCCCACGTACCTACAACTGACTCCAAACTGGTCTATAAATTTGACTTCTACATATTATTTTGTCACCTACTCTTATGAATTATTATGAACATAAAAGTTTAAAGTATTCGAAGCTGAACATCGTGCCGTATTTCATTCGTAACAAAACCATTCGACACTGTATCTTAAGAAAAGTATTTGAAAAGAAAAATCAATTTTTTCGAATTACTCTTTTCCGTGATTTGAACCAACCACTGCAGTAAAGGAACACTCTGTAATATTTTTTCCATGTACAAAATTCAACAGTAGAGTAGGTATAATTCAAAACTGCTGACTGAGTGTAGCACATTTTCCCCCCTCGAGGTAATATGTAAAATTTTCAAGGGTCTATGGGCGGAAAAAATTAATAAAAAGCAAAGTGAAAAATTTGTTCCAAGTTTGGAAAAGACTTTTAGAATCCAACTCATTATTATTCTTGACCAAGAGCCAGACACTCCAGTTGTTTTTTTTCCTATAATTCTGAAATGTAAAAGAAAAATAATACTTTTGCGATAACAAAGGCCGCCCTTGTGACTATTTAGCATACTAATACCTTTTAGAGCCTTTTTTAATTTCACTCTGGAAAGAGAAATATCGCCGAGTATATAGCTAGCTCATTTCTTTGTCCTATATAGTCTGGTTGAAATTATCGTACATTTATAATACGGTTGTCTCTGCTCATTATTTTTCGTTTTCTTTCGCCATATTTCCCTCTTTTATTCATGTGAATGCATTCATTTTTCTTCATTTTGCAAAAAAAAAAAAATTTATCATTTCACAAAATATGGAAATCAAAAATTCGTCTCATCGCACCAAAAATTAAGCTACCCTTGCGTGAGTGTCATCCAACTTGAAATCCGTGTAAATGATGCAATGCTTTTCCCCCTTCCGCGTGCCCATAAACATACACAAATGAGAATTTTCATACGCTACGCTGGTCGGACTCTGACACAAAGGGTATGTAAATCATACATACGAATACGTGATAGTTTCCTGACTGAAAATTAGAGAAATTTTTTGTCGGTTACATAAGATCAGGTAAGGAAAATCAGCTTGCTATCTAGTTATTTCAGGCTAATATGTTTGCGATGATACACATTCCCTACACTTGGCTTCATAAAACAGTACAGACCATGGTTCTCTAAAAAGTGATGAGACTGGAGCTGTAGTATTTATTGCCCCCTTTCCCTGAAACATATTATTCATTAACCAGCCTATCATAAAAATTAAAAGAACTAACATTTCTTTAAATTTTACACGAAAAAAATATATTTTCTTTAAATAAAACCTGCCTTAAAAAAAAAGAATAAAAAAAAAATCCAGTGAAGTGCATGCCTATTGATATTATAAAGTACCCACTTCTCGCTCTTCTCTTCCACAAGAAATTATTTCTGTACAAAGAACATCTATCAAAATAATAAGTTACGAGGTTAGTATGTACCTTAGATACCAACATATTCAGAATAATAGTTTAAATAGTAAATTATACAGAAAGGTTCAAAAGCAAGTATTTACATGTGAGGGAAATTTGCAAAACAAGCGCAGAAAGTAAGACATTCCCGAGTCATTTAAACTCACTTTTTAACCTTGTTGAGGAAGATGTTTTACAAAATTAATGATCAGAAAGAAATGAAACGTCAAAATTCTATCATAATGATGAGTCTTTTGCAAAAATTGTAAAAATTGAAACAAAATATCAACTTCTTCATTGTGGCAGATTTAACATTTCATTGGGAAAGTGTAACCTCTACTTCGATGAAAAGTGAACATGCTTTCATGCAAAAAGATGCTTCACGTTTTTACATGGAGGCGTGTTCATTTGCATTGAGATTATGTTCATCAATAATAAAAGCTACTTTTCACACAAGAACCTGTGATCAGATAAATAAGATGTTTTTCTGGGTGTTTCTAGTTGCATCCATAAACAGATGATAAATGAAAAATACTCGATAGAATAAAATAAAGACTTCTAGCAGTTTTGGCTTTTTTCTTTAATATAAGAATAAATCTGCCTAATTTACTGTGACAGATACAACAAAAAATTAATAATAAAAGAATAAAATTATTAAAAAAATTTTCAGTAACATCATAAGGATTTGGAACACAGGTTACAGAGGGGTGAAGTACAGGTCATTAGCATAGAGCCACGGAGAAGCTTGTAGAATTTTCAATTTAAACATAACTACATACAATACCATCCTAAAAACCCCTAATATATAACATTTGATAATGCAAATAAAATATACTCTTTGACTAAATGTAGACGCTTGTCTTTTTACACACAAAATATCAGTGTAGACATTGCCTTTCTGATCATGTATTATATAAATATATTTTCATCAACAAACCCCCAAAAATTTTTTTTAGCAATTTACTTAAATGAAAAAATTTGTTTTCGAAATTTGCTTTTGAAAGGTATGGTGGAACATGGTTTTGCATTTTATATTGAATTTTTAACCAATTTAAATTTAAAAAATTAAAATTAAAAAAAAGAAAAAAATCAACAAATTAAAAAATTAAAATAAATAAATAAATAAAAATAAAAGAATAAATAAATAAATGAATAAATAAATAAAAGAAAAGATAGAAAAAGAAATAGAAAAATTTAACCTTTGTACTTATATGAAACTCTAACTGACAGCCAGATAATTTTCTCATTTCAGCAAAAGGAATCACGATATTTGTGTTCAATATTGCAAAAGTGCTACGGCTACACTTTTTAAATCTAGAATGCAAATTATGTTGAAAGTTAGTTCTCAGTTTTTGTAAAGTATCAATTTGATTCAGAATTGGAAAGGATCAAAAAATTGATATTTCATTCAGAATAATTTTTTTGATAAGAATGGCAAGTATGCGATACCAGCGCAAACTTTTTGAGGAGGAACACTGCTTATTATAAGCTTTTATTTTACTCACTACTGCGATTTTAAAATATACCAATAGTGCAGCCAACCTTCTGCAACGAAATAATGTTCATTTCGCATGAACCTAAAGCCAAAAAAAAAATTAAATTAAAAATTAGCTTTTAAAAATTCGTTTTTAACCCAAACTTATTTTAAAAGTATAGAAAATAATTTCGCGAGCGGAGCAGGCGAAAAAAATTTTTCAGGTTTTTCAAAGCTTTTGAAAGTTAGTACATTGCGTACACCCACGTGCGAGGCTCATTTACGCATTTCATATGATTTTGAAGAAGCCCATGGCCCCATTCCCCCTGGAGTCGCGCCTTGAAGTAACTTGTGTTTAAGTTTGTTAACAGGGCTAAAAATATGATGTACAGATAGACATACTAACAATAGACATATAGTAGGTGATGAAGCTTGGTTAGGCAAACCAATTTCTCTACTGTCACACAAAACTATCAACCTTCACAGGCTCAACGCAGCAGTCCTTTTCCTGTATACTTCTTGTCCTAGCAGCTCAACGACAGCATTTTAATAACAATAGAGAGAATATTAAAAAAAAAAAATTCGGTAAGTGTATATTTTCCCAAAGTGTCAAATTATGTAATGGCTGCCATTCGAAAACTAGAAGACCGATTTCGCTCAAATTCAATACCAAACTAGTACCTAATAGTCTCCAACTTCCATAAAAATTTCAAGCCAAAATCTTTTAATTTACGGAAGTTATTGTGATGACAACATGGTGGGTTTGCAACACTCTGAGAGCCCCTTCCTCCGAAAGTAGCGGATGAATTTCAAAAATTTTAACACTGTGTAGCCCATGAAAGCTTCTAACACTACTCCCGGTTTCATTGCCATAGGTCAAACAACGGAGCTCCACAGACTCCCAAAAGTGCCAAAATGAGCAAAAAATGGAAATATATATATATTGTACACAAAAGAATTTAAGTGACGTATATACTCGTGATCTACAACTCATTATCGGCGTTTTTCCACGGGTCCCACCATTGCACTGAATGCAATAGCTGTATTTTCTAATTGGAAAATACAATAAAACGTTGTTAGGACCTGTGCACTTTCCAACTGACGTTTATAGACCGTCTAAAGCTTGTCAAAAGTGAAGTAATGTCCGACCAACATTCATAAAAACGAGAGCACAAGGAGGCGGAAGAAAAAAGCAACGAACTCGCTGAAGCGAATAAAATATTTATTAAAGTCGTTAGGTATTGCGGTATGCAGCGCGGTAATACTAATTGCTGCTTAAAGTTCCATAAATTTTTAGAGATTTTCTGCACATAGTATTTCGTATTAATACGACGCCCTGCCCCTTCCATCTATCCATCTTTTGTCGCCTCTTTTACTTAAACGGCGAATAATAACCACCTTTTTCCCGTTTCGTTTTGGTTATTTTTTTATATTTTTTTTCCCAATGTAAAACAGCAGTTCACGAGAACGGGAAATATTAATATGTATTTATTTAATCGAAGAGTAACTTGTACGTAGTTATATGGGTACCTATATTAATCGACGAAAAACGAATTCAAAACCAAAATTCGAATCCAACGCGCGTGATTTAATCTTTCATTTCAAAATCTCGTATTCAAATTCCGGATAAAATTTTCCGCTAGATTTCAATTTTTCGCTCTCAAAACTACCACAGACTAAAGAGAATGACATCGACTTCAAAATTTTAAACAGGCTTTCTGTAGTATGTAAGAGCCGAGAGAATAAACGTTGTCTAGTTTTTGAGTCGTGGTAACTGTTCGAAAGGAATAAATTAAAAGCAATATACGAAATATCTACTCTTATTGGGCTCATAGGTGAAAATAAATGAGAATTTCAGGTTGCTAAGGTTCCTTAACCAAAACACAATGTCGCGAACGCGGTCTATTATATTATCGTCATGTAGAGTAATAATTGTAGACGATAAAATGTTAAGTAAAGGCATTCGACTGCCTTACACTCGGTGCATATTCGATGCACTTAGGTTTTCTTCTTTTCGAATCAAGACCGCAAAAATTTCACAGTTCAGTTCATAAGATCTATTTTACTATGCACATGGCTTCTTTCCTGTCCTTTATTTGAACATACTTTTGCCTCAATTTAGTATTCTGTTTCCTACATTCCAGTATCTCATTTTTACTTTTCATAAACGATTGTCCAGATTCTATTATATTTAACTTCTTTTCGCTTCATTCCTATGGAACTTGGTAACTCATCAGAAGATATACATATATATTTTACACATTATCTGTATTAGAAGAACCACAATATTGTTTTTCAAACTGTGCCTCATTCATTGTTTCTTCGAACTTTAGTTAAATCATTACTTACTATGCAAAGCCGTCTCCAAAGCTCATTAGTTCATTCCAAGCCAAAGCAGAAACTGTTATAGACGAAATACAGATACAGTGAAAATCAGTGACGAAGATAAGTCAAGATTCTTGGGAAGGAGGGAGATCTTTGCGGGAAAAAAAAATCTTGACATAATAACGTAATTTATTTATTCCGGGATTGGTTAACCCTCAAATAATCTCCACAATTAGAAACTAATGACAACTGTTTGTCATATTTAAGCCCGGTTTTCAAGGCAACATTAAATGTGAAGACATTAATGTCATAGACAGTAAATCTCGACACACAGACGTCAACTAGTCTCGATACTGTTTTTCGCAAGTATTGTAACATTCCCTGACAACTTGTGTCGAATGCGATCAAACAATTTTACCAAAATCAAAATCATTTTGATTCCGCAACATCGATGTGGTGACATTACATGTTATCAATATGAAACTGCAGTATCCACACTCACTGTCACAACTACGATGTCGTTTCTAGTGTCACTACAAAAATGAGCATTTAGTCCAATCAACGAATGCCCAAAAAGGTGAGATCCAGACAGAAATTTGTGGGACATCCTTTTTGACTTTGGAGATTTGTTTAGTGTTGTTTGGTGATAAATAGGAACATTTTTTGAGGGTTTTCAATAGATTTTTCATGAAAATCTGCTTATTTTTCTTTTCTTTCTTTTTGGGAATGGCGGGTCCCTAAAAATCTCGGGTCCGGGGGAATCCCCCTTACTCTCTCTCGTCAGACTTGATTTTAGAATTTCACCATTTTAAGAGTGCTTTTATGCCAAACAGGACTACCAAACAAGAGCAAGACCATTTTCTCGCGCTTGTTTGATATGTAAATAACTGTAGAACCAACGGTTCAACATGGTTCACAGAAAAGGATAACGAACAAATCTGTTACCATGCTAAACTATTTGGGAGCAGCTTCGAGCAGTTAAAGAACGTTTGCTTTAGGTAGAGACCATAGAGGAGAAAAACAAGAAAATGTTAAATTGGGGAGAAGTATGGCCTAACTACGGGGCAACCTTTAAAGGAGTTTTGTCAGTACAATGAACATTCAGTAGGATATTTCTCTCCCACCAACTGCCTCCCACTTCAATGATTTTAGGGTAATTTCCACCCCTTTCAACCTCATTTTGAAACTGATTGATTTTTGAATTGAGGTCGACATTGAACAGACTAAATTATTCAGTCTATTTGTTGTCTACAGCATGGACAGTGGGTCAATTTGATTTATCGATTAAAACTCTTTAGGATGATGTAGGCAGAAAACTTTTCTTATAACCTATATGCTCTTATTGAACTCCGTTTGGGAACAGAATCTAAACTTTCGTGAATAGTTGCCGACTTTTCCGCTAAAGCATTACCACAGCGCTAGGATCACAATTACGGTAAGGTTACGGATTTCTGCGGGAGTGCAGTAGAGTTCGCTGGTTCACTTCATACGTTTTGCACTTATAAAAGCATATTTTTAAAAATTCAACTTTAATTTTCAAGTCCCAACTTGCCTCCATTGTTTCAGTTTCATAAAAAATATTGGTTTAGCTCGATCCTCGCTAAAATTTGTCACATATTCTCTTCTTTGGAAACAAATAGATATTTGCAGTCCCGTATTATTTCTTCGAAAATATACATATTAATATTATCATACAGGCTCTCTACCTTCATAAATACCAACACCTGACTTCCAGTCCACTCTTCCGGCTAAATAGGGTGTTTCCAAATCTCGGACACCCCGAAACGAATATATTTTGTCGAATACTCCAATGAAAACACTAATTAAAGAAGAACCATGTTCTATACGCTGAAGCGGTTATTCGAGGCTAGAACTTTTTTTTTTCTTTTGGTGCCATCGTTATAAGGAAAAAAAGTTGATTAATGTTTTGTAATGTGATTAATGGCTTGAAAAATTTGCAAATTAAGCCGTGGTAAAATGCGCCGGAGTTTAGCTACAAATTAGTATCTTACTCGGAAAATTCCCGAAAGAATACATTAATCGCGAATAGCGTCAGACTTGAATTACTTTTTTTTTCTCCAACTTTTTCTTCCCTTTCCTAACATGAAAGAAAAAGAAAAATATTTACCTATTCAATGTTTTTTTTTTTCTACCTTCTCTTTTCTAAATGCTGATTGTAGTATTAGCCTCAAAAAACAAGGTATTTTCTTTTCACAGAAAATTCAATTTGACAAAAGGAAAAAAAGGAGGAACAGGAGATAGAAAAACTTTCGCTAGAAGGAAACAAAATTATTTTACACAGATTCACGATTAGATGCATTTTTCTAGGGCCAGGTTAAATTCAAATTCCGATTTGTAAATCTTTCGCTTCTTTTTTGGATTTTTCTCTTCATTCGTCGTCTTCGACGCTAATCACAGACCAAGCAACGAATATAAACTGGAGAACAGATTTCAAAAAATTAATTATAAAATATTTTGTCGGTGATTACAAATGCAAATTAGCTGCTTCTTTTCTCGTTTCCGTACGCTAATTCTCGAATAGAGGAAATATTTTAAAGTAAATTAACTGAATCAAAATGTTGAGATAAAATTTTGTCTTTCGTAATAACTTATATTCGTTTTTCTTTTCTTTTTTGGCAATCGTGGATTAAGACGATTGTCATTTGTGATTGAAAAAAATCAACATTTACAATTTAATTAAGTTTCTTCGAGAAAGAAAATTTTTGTCCTGTGGATTAAATCATAATCAAATGAACAGTTAAAAGAATATTATCTAACAAACTTCTCATTTCCTTTCGTGGTGGAATAAATAGGTTTTTGAGTTTTCAGAAATCAAAACAAACATTGAACTATAATAAGCCTCGATTACAGTGACGAATCCTTCAGTACATTTAGGGAAGCAGAGATGTACCAATTGAAAAAGGAAAAAAAACAAATTTCTTATTTAAAAATTTTTTATCGAGCACTTCACGAAAAAACGATTCATTTTTCATTCACACGGTAAAACATAACCACCAAAATACAGCAAAAGAATCTTCTACTATAGTTTTTAAAATTTTCATCAACCCCCTACCTTAAAAATATCTACATCATCTAATATCCCAGAGATGTACCAACAGAAAAATTAGAATTCGCCACTGTTCGATTAGAATTGATAACTTACGTTCAACAGAACTAGTCCAAAACTAAAACTTCTAATGAAAACTTTGAAACTTATTTATAGCTCTAAGTTTTTTGAGTTTTCACTTTTCAGAGCTTTAACACGTGAACTAAAACCCTCATTTACTACAGAACAGGTCTACAAACAAAACATCTAATGAAAACTTTCGAACTTAATATCATCGCAACTCTAAGAAAGGAGCTTTTGAAACGAAATTTCGCAGAAACCATCGAAGGAAAGGCATACGGAACTAAAATTTTGTGAAAATTTGTCAAGTAGGAGGGGCGTAATGTTGAGACAAAAACAAAACTTCAATTAGTAATTGCAAGTGAATTAAATTCCTACAATTTTATTTTCGGTTAAATGGAAAACTGATAAATATTAGGCATAATTCAAATAATAAAATAAAATATATCTTTGATTAATTCGAATAGTTTTTATGACACTGACGATGCATCGTAATTCAAATGAAAATTTTCAACGTCGCTCCTTTGTTCTTCCTCACCAATAATCCTGCATGCCGAAAAATACAAATCATGTGACACTGGTCACTCACTCATCATTAAACATCAAAGTTCGTGGCCACTCAACAGCTACTTGGTTAACAAGTCTGCCCACTGGTCATATCTAGTAAATGAGAACTCATTTTTTAGTGGAAACATCCCTAAGAGTTTCAAAATGGGACTATCACCGATTGTTTATCAAAATAACATTGACAAGGGTGTAAAGTTAGGTATGTTAGAGCAAAATGTAACCCCGACTCATGGGTATCCAACCTATACCTATTTTTTATAAAAATGAAGAAAATAATGTACTTCGTTAAGTTTAGATGTTGGGGCGCTATACTATCAATCGAAATAGTTCTATAACTCTAACAGGAGATCGAGTAATTCGGGTTCATGCCCTTGATAGAGGTGACAAATACAGAACTGGACACAGGTTTGAATGGGACACTGTAACAACAAACAGCTACAGGTAACTGTCAAAAGTAAAAATAATGGCGTAAGAAAATATTCCTTTTGTTCTGATTTTAGTAATCAGATTTTCCCAAGCGTGACTAAACAGCTCTGGAAGAGTTATTTATTTATTTTTTTACGAAAAATATATAATACCTACATCCTTTTCAAACAAATTAAAACGTAAACCAGTTGTGGTTTGGGATTACGCTTCATCTTCAACGTCTGTCTCATTTTCATTTAATTCCTCTTCGTAGAGCTTACAAGCTCCCTCCGCTGAATTCTGAAATTCCGAAACAAATATTTAGACGAAATTTAATTTTCACATTTTCCGTCATCAAAAATTAAATTTTATTGTCATTTTCTCGTATCAAGAGCTTTTCAAAAAAATTGTTTTCGCCTCTTTCACCAATGTTTTCCTTTTCATTTCTCGTTTCTCATTTGTTTGTCATCTGAATACCATCATAAAAACCATGAACGCAAAATCGAGTACCGAGCCTTAAATTGATGAAAGTTGACGTCCGAAGCCTCCTCAGAAAATAATTCAGTCAGCGAAAAAAGGTCAAAGACACTTCAAGAAAAATTCGAAAACACTTGCCATTCGATAATTAATAATGTTATCAAATGGTTTGTTTATTTTTAATCAGCGACTTTACTGAAAGATACAACGACGGCAATTTCAATTCGTCCAACGAACAGCAACTTTCGAATACTCGGAAAATTTTTTCACAAACTGCCAAGAAATTAAAGTAAAAGAAAAATGAATGTCGAACGAAAAACTTTTCAACTTCTTTCGGAGAATTTTTCCACGCTAAACGATTAAAATTTAAAATAAATTTTCTAATACTGTGGGCGAGCGAAAAATTCTCCAACAACTTTAATAAGGAAATATCTATATATTTCAACAAATTACGAATTTAAGAATCATATCCTTTTTGGAAAACATTCGTTTGCAGGTACATTCGAAAATCTTTTTAAAAAGTTTTCAAGTCAGTGAAGTTGAAAATTAAGTTGTTTTCGTTAAAAGTGAACACTCAGTTCAAAAGTTTTTGACGCAAATAGGAAATAATTTTTTTTTCATTTTTCGTTTCCTACCTCGTTAACCAACGTCGGTTTCAGACCAAACAGCTTAAATTGACTTTATACTTTTTATATTTGCCATAGAAATTCTACAACCAAGAAAACATCAATTTTTAAACATGAAAGTGATTTTCATGTATTTGGAGTGAATAATCAAAGTAAATAATGAGAGGTGCTTATCCGATAATTTCCTATTAAAATGTTAAATTTTGAAAAATCAACTTTATCGTAAGAGGGTTGAAGCTTTCGGCTCTTGGAAGAGAAGAATAGGTACCATTTTACTTTTTTTTTTTTTTTTCACCGTTTCCCTCATCTTCTTTCCCCTTTTTTAATAACATTAAACCCCGAAGTAAGACTTCTGCACGTAATAAACTTGTTTTTATATAGGGAAGAATAGGATGAAAAACATGCAAAAGATATGAATATATCTCATTTCTAATAGGCTTCGCGGTAAAGCGGGAGATGAAAGCTTGCTTGTACCTACTTTTCACACGAGTACAAGAATGTCCATTACGATGGAATAAAAAAACAGCGAAAATTTTATTTCTCACTAACGTGAGATAAGATAGTATTAATGACAGAGTCACAGGGAGGGCAGAAGGAGCCATACCCATCCCAAAAAACAACAATAAATTTTGTCCCTCTCATAGCGGCCATCTAAGAAAATTGTAAAGAAAAACTTAAACTACCTATATTAGAAGGCAAACTGGCAGCATAAGCCAAAAAAAAGCTTTATCTCACTCTATCCTGGTCCCCCAAAAAAACGTATATAAAATCTAGCTATGCTACTGGATAGTATGAAAATTGCATCCCATAAATTGACCAATAATTATGTAAAATATCGTCGCAATAGGTTAATATTTATTGCTGCCACCATCGGAAACAGGAAATTCAAAGAGAGTATAAATTGAACGTAGGTACACTTGTGGCTATTTCGACACTGTAATGAAGAATTTTGGGGAAAAAAATTAGAATTCGCAGTAGCTACACCAAAATATAAAATTACTAATTTTCGAAGTTTTCACTTCTTCTTTAAGTAAAATTTAAATTAATTTTTGTTTCAAAATCTATTTTAATAAACAGCACGTACAGTGTTAAAGTAGCAACAAGTGTTCGTTTAATTTAAGCTATCAATAAAAAATGGCACTAACAATGAAATACTTTTTAAGAAATATACCTCTGGGACTTCATATAAAAAAAAAAAAAAAAGTTTTTTCCAATCTAAATGAAAAGCCGCAAAAATTTTTTTTTTTTTATTATTATTATACAAAAAATACAAAAAAAAGGTGGCTGGGCTAACTTCACAAAATGGGTTATGCCAGCAAAAGCTTATAAATTAGATTATACTATGAAGTCAATGAAGTGAAGGAAAGTGATAAGGTTTGAGAGGTGAGGGGAGTTGTGGGCGAGAGTAGTGGTTGTTGTAGTTGGTAGGTTGTAGTGATTATGAAGGGTGTGAAGAGCTGGACATGTCGTGAGAATGTGAGTGAGTGAGAGAGGTTGAGATTTGCAATATTGACAGTCAGGTGGATGAAGATTAAGTAGAAGGAATGAATGAGTTGAGGCACTTATTCGCATAAATTGATAATCGTGCATAGTTTCATTTCGGTATAATATTTTTCCTTCACACTAATGAATAATTTCGCAGGGAATTTGAAAAAATATATGATCTCAAAAGTTTCTGCAAGGTCATCTGTTGGCTGTAACTGTCCATTCTTACTTTTCCCAATGACGTTTACTAGAGAGAGGAATTGTGGAAGATATATTATATACTTTAAGGCGGAAGAGTTGGTGGTCCAAAGGTTCTTTGCAAAATGTAAGAAACGATTATAAAATTTTTCAGTGTAATATTCAAACAATTATTCCATATTATTCTTTGTCGTAGAGAGAAAAAGTTTTTATTCGGATACGGTAGGGCGGTGGGTACAGTTCAATTTTTTTTATGGAAGTTTATTGACTGAGAAAAATTTAATTGTAGCTTAAAAAAACACTAGCGCAGCAATAGTTCACTAGAAAACCCAGTTTGCCAATTTTTATCCATAATTTAAAAAAAAAAAAAACTGAATTCCAAATATTTGAAAAAATTTCAAAACATATCGATATATTGATATTTCATTGCTGGTTTCAGGTATAAGAATTACAATAAACTATTGATAATTATTAATATCTTTACCAAAAAAATCGATCTATCATGTTTATTGCTAAAAATCGATTTTCAAGGAACTTATTGTCTTCTAGTTTTCTTGGAAACTACTGAACCAACAGATCTTTTATGAATATTTTAGTCCCCTTTTGTAATTTTCATAAAACCATGAACAAAAAATTTTTCCACAAATTTAAACTACTGAAGTAATAGCACCACACTTCTAACAAATTTGCACCAACATAAGGATAATCAGCAATGAAAATTTCAGCCTGATTTTTTTGGTCATTTTCTCAAAATCTTGGAAAAACGACTTGTGGGGACTCACTGGTATGAGGAAAAGGGGCTTGGACTCCTCAACGACAGTCACCTCCCCAAAGGGCAGGCAAATAATCGTCCTTGCGACGTTAAACAACACAAAATACGTTTGATCGTAATTACCTGTATGTACTTGCAGGTAATGTACGAGTACCAAATCGTGACACAATAAGATGATGTCACAATTCGTACACGAACCAGCCAGCCATCTCTTATCTTGATAGGGGATGATGCGACCTGGCCATTCTCACCAACGTACGTATTATCCTATGTACGTGTGTTTGTGTGCGTGTAAATAAGCCATATATAAACCACCCGAACCGGCTCTAAAATCGCCAGTGTTTGGTCTGGTTCTGGTTTACCTGTACTTGTGTACGAAGTGGCTGAACACACTTAAATTCTGTAGAATTTCCTTCTGGTGAGAATATCTCTCACAACAAGGTATTCCACATGACTTTTCCTAGAATTTTTTGTTTTTCAGTTTTCTCAGAAACTGCTAAATTGATAGGCACCAAACTTGTTTTAGACCTATTCCTAAATAATAACTGTATCTTGTGAAGATTTCAGTTTTATCTGTTCTGTATTTTCTCAAAACTGTGAACAAAAATTTTTGGATGATACATAAATACATACATACGTAGGTAATACATACACTGAAAAAAATTAGGTTAAAATGGGAAAATGGCACCAATCGTTTTCTTTTCTCATGAGAAGGATAATTTTCATCATCCTCATCCCTAACCCTTTTAGGAGGTTAAATTTAGTATCCCGTTTGTAGACAAACTGGGTAAAAACTCTAGCGCTGCAAAATTTTGCAAGAAAATCCAGTTTTCCGAAAAAAACAACCTATAACCTGAATTAATGCAATGCAGAAATGAAGCTCGTAACATCTTGCGCAGATAGGCAATTTGCTTTTCTCTAGCAATTTCGGTTTGTTTTACATTTTCATCGGAAACTAAGAAATCAACAGGTACTAAACTTCTATCAGACGTGGTCTTACATAAAGACTACCTCACACAAAAATTTACCTTTCATAAAAATTTAGTCTTTCATAGTGTTTTCAAAACCGTGAACACAAAATTTTCTCCAATTATTTTTTCTTTTTCAGTTTTCACAAAAACTACAGTACGAACAAAGACTAAACTTCTACAAATTTTACACATCCTGAGTAATGTAATAGCAATGCATCGTGAAAATTTTAGACCCATGAGATTTGTAGTCTCCTCAAAATCCTGGAAAAACCACTTTTCCAGAAATTTCACATAATTCTCAAGTTTTCTCGGAAACTACTGAATTAATAAGCAACAAACTCCTATCAAATCATGACTATGTTTTGTGAAAATTTCAGCGTTATCTTTTTTGTAGTTTTTCAAAACTGTGAACACAAATGTCAATCAGCATATTAAAACTGATCTGGTATCAAGACAAGGAGTCAGGGGTAGGTTTGTTTTTTGTTTCATGACCACAGGAAACTTTAGACACTATTAACTGATATTCACATTTATACACTGTGGCAACTTCCTACCAGTGGTGATGGGTGTACTTGTGCACTCGCTGGTAGGTTGAGTGGCCTGTCGCTACATTACATAGGGAAAACACTCTTTTGGTTCACACTGGTTAGTAGCTCACCACTACTATTCTAATTTTTATACTGAGCAAAGCTCACACATACACGAGGTTGATTAGTAGATGTACGCCTGCACATACTGCGGTGTCCTACATACACAATTGTATTTAAAACTGTACAGGGCGCAATTTTTATCTAATAGTTATGAAATTTGGTTGGTACACTTATTACGATAAGGATGAACCCTACTGTTTTTGGTCCAGATCAGCCGGATGGTACATCTGGTACATCCTATTATGTAGCATTTTTGGGGCTTCAATGGTTCTAAATGCGTAATTTCTAACCAATAGGAGGCACAATTTTGGTACAGAAAATTTTGTTTCAATCAACAGAATGGTTCAGGCGTAGAAGTAATTTGAAAAAATCTTGAACTTATGGCTAAGAAGAGAATATAAATTTCAGATGAGTCAAAAAAACTGGTCAAAAAGCAGGCTCACAGTTATTTTATTTGCTATGCAATCATTTAATAACTTGCATAGGTATGTTTTTTACAACTTTAAAATACAATTTTAATCATTATGAATTTTCCTGACATCTCATTTTAAAAGTAATTTTTACCTATTTCCTACCAAATACTTCTGATTGTTTGATTTATTTATTTATTTATTTATCTACTTATTTATCTATTTCTTTATTTATTAATTTAGTTTGTTTTATTTTTTGTTGAAAATACCAATATTTTCTAGAGTGGCTTGCTGGCTGGAATGGTTTTTACAACTTTTATGGGTATTACTACTTTTCAAAGAGTGAGTAAACCGAATTTTACGTTAATCAATCCAATCCTAAAATCGATAACTTCCTCACAGGGCCGGATTTACAGCTCAAGTGTCCTGGTACAATGAAATTTTTGCGCCCCCTCATTTTTCTAACTTTTTATCAGGAGTTTTTATTACATTATTTTTTCCGTCATACAGTCATACTTAATATTACTAAAAAAAAAAAGTAAAAATGTGCCGCCCTATAAAATGTGCCGCCCAGTACAGTTGTACCCTTTGCACCTCCCTAAATCCGGCTCTGCTTTCTCAGGAATCTATTACATGTTTAACTATGTTCGGAAAAATTGGAATATTTTACAATTGTAAAACGTACTCTACATATGAGGGGTGGGGAGGTCTGAAGCTTTCAATTGGAAAGGTAGCTTAGACACTCTATTCAATGATATTCCAACAAAACACTCGCTGTTGTCCAAGTTTTTCTCTTTACAATCCTCCATTTGCCATGACTATCAAGTCGATTCAAAAAAAAAAAAAAATGATGGAAGTCGCTGAAATGAAATTGGCATACATTATTTTGAAAAAGAGAAAACAACATCGCTTTCATCGGTTCTTCACTCAACTACGTTTCATCATCCATTCGAAGTTTAATATCCGAAAAAAAAAAGCAAAAAAAAAAGCAACTATAAATGTTTTTTCGCTCCCACATTCCTTTGTTCGCCCATTTCCAACCAATTCCAAAAATCGTCGACGCTTGACGTAAGGTGGAAAAACGTTTATCGGGTGAAAAACGTCGAGGAAATTAGTACGTCTTTTTTTTTCACTCCTTCGTTTTTCTTCCCCATTTTCTTTTTCATTGCTTCCTCAATTATAGACGTACAAAGTACATATACCTAGGCGTTTGAAGGTTCGACGATGGAAAAAAATTTCGAACATCGGAGGACGACGAATTCAATTTGCGGTTTCGACCTATCCGAATGTGAGAGGTAGAAGCAAATAAAAAAAAAGAAGAAGAAGAAGATTATACAGAAACCTTACATTCGAAAAACGTATTGTCGATTTGTTCTCGTTTCATTCGACGCACCCACACTCACCCTTCATCAGACCTCCAACCCATTCCACAGGGTAGGCTAGAAAAGAAAAAGCTCTTTTTCTCAGCCGTAGGTTTCGTCTGTACACACTTCACGAAACTCACAGGGGGTCGACATATATAAAGCTTACGCTGGTCAAAGTGAATTTTTTTTTAAAGCAAAACGACGTCTCTTTGAAAACTAAATGCGGGAAATACGCGTAAAATTAATCCGAACGAATTCGAAATTTTCGACCGATACAAAGTCCTTCTTCTTTGAACCATTTGCAAAGTTAACGGCAACGCGAGTTTTGAGCATTTTAGCGTGAAAATTTTCGACGAACGCGTATACCCATTTTCGAGTAGAGTTCCTTGATTCGAAAGCATTCCGGTAAATTGAGAAACTATTACCGTTTCAAGTTGTGTACTAAACGGAAAGCCGAAACTGGTGATATTTGTAATATTTAGCACGTTCCAATGTTCGCACAACTATATATTTAGACGACCGGTAGTTTGCTATTCCGCTAATATACCCGTATTTTATGATGTACATACTGTTGGTATATGGACCTGTAATGTATATCTTCGGTACTAAGTCGTCGGTGACAGATCCGGATTTAGGGGGGTGCAAAGGGTACAACTGCACCGAGCAGCACATTTTATAGGGCGGCACATTTTTACCTTTTTATTTTTTTTTTATTTTTTTTTTTTGTAACATTAAGTATGACTGTATGACAGAGAAGAAATATTTAATTAAACTTATACATTTTTAATAAAGTAAAAACTCCTGATAAAAATTTATAAAAAAATTTTTTGGGGTTGGAGTCGGTTGCTAAAATTAGAAAAATGAGGGAGCGCAAGAATTTTATTGTACCAAGGCACTTGAGCTGTAAATCCGGCCCCGGTCGGTGAGGCAAATCAACAAGTCCCGCAATTAATAAAAGCGTTTAAAAAAGAAGTTACGATGAAGACCTCCGCTCCAAGAAGTATAAAATTTTTGAAAGCGATGACACGAGTAATTTCATTCAATGAAAATCATCTACGATCAAAACTTTTCATACCTCCTTCTACTGTTGAACACTCCAGTTCTACTTGGAGTTAGAATGGAATCACTCTATGGTTCCATACCAACTTCAAAATATTTTTACCGCGCATCAACCGCGGAAAGTGTGTACCTATTTTTCAAGTGTCAGATTTTGTAACAGCTGTCATTCGAAAACCAAGGAACCGATTTTTCTCAAATTCGATACCAAACCGATCCCTAATAATCTTCAACTACCATAAAAATTTCAAGCCAATATCTTTTAATTTACCGGAGTTATGTGATGACAACTTGGTGGGTGTGTAACACTTTGAAAATCCCTTCCTCCGAAACTACCGGATGAATTTCAAAAATTTTAACACGAATGTATAGCCCATGAAAGCTTCTAACACTAGCCCAAGTTTCATTGCCATAGGTCAAACATCGGTGCCTACATAGACTCCAAGAAAGTGCGAAAATGAGAAAGAAGTGGAAATATAAATGTATATATATACTGTGTACAAAAGAATCGCGATCTACGACTTAGGATCTGAGGTTTTCCACAGGTCCGGTCCCCAGGTCTCGCCATTACACTGAATGCAATAGTTGTATTTTCTTAGGAAAATACACTAAAATGTAGTTTCAGTAAAATAAAACTGCAACTCAGAAGAAGTTCATTTTAAATTATACTCGTCTATATAGCAGTGCCAGATCTACCCAATATGTGGATTGTGTGGTCAAAGAGCAGCAAATTGTTGAACCTGAACCTGAAATTTATTCTTTTGCACCACATGCCACAAAATACATAAACACGTCTTTCTTTTCAATGCCCGAAGTATCAAATTTCCAAATATGAATCAAAAAATTTTTAGTGTGATAAAAAAGCAAATGGGAACAAAACAAAGAGAAAAACACGTATTTACTCCCACTATGAAAGAAACGTCTACGTTGTGACTTCTGAAAACGACGTACATCCCGAGTATAGGGGTTCGATATCACGATACAAACTATATCAAAGAGTCTTGAGAGATCGTAGAGTTGAGACCACAAGTCAGCTCAAACAGTTAGGCCACCAGCCTACCAGCAAAAGCTCCCAAGGCTTACGTAATATGTTGGGCAGTTTCGAGTAGACGAAAGAAATAAGTTAGCAGACCCATTAGTACAATTCACGTTTTTATTACAGTAAAAGTTACTTACAATCGAACACAAGTATATCTGCAGTTATCAATGATTGTATTGCCACATAGTTTCTCAATGTCCGATGAACCAACAGAATCAAAATTGGTATGTTCATTGTTGGAACCAAAAATGGTTTGAAAACGGACTGGTAACAGTTCTGCTAATGGCGTTCACATTTCTAGTAATTTTGGTAAAAACAATTTAAAAAAAGGTTACTTGAAGGTCAAAAGTAAAAGCTGTAGTATGTCGTGAATATTTAACAATATTCACGACAATTGGAAAACAATGTATAAAATGAAACTGACTGTTTATAGTTGAACCAAAATTGTGAACAGTTGAGAGGGATAAGGCGTTGGTTCACCAGTGATCGAATTATAAGATACACATCACCACAAAAGTATATAAAAGTAATCGATTAGCATGTTGTTATATTTTGTAGAATGGGAATTATTGTATGTCGAACTCGATGTATTTTTCTGTGGACTTACCGTTAATACAATCTTATAATTTGTGAGCTATTCCCTACTGTAAAATATATACCAGTATTTGATATTGGTGGTGATGTGAAGGGAAGGCCGTGGGTTTTCAGATGTCACAACATTCAGTCAAAGAAGATATTGGTTTGGAAAATACGACTATTGCATTAAGTGTAATGGTAGGACTTGGGGGTGGGACCTGTGGAAAAGTGCCAATCCTAAGTCGTAAATCACAAATATACATATAGGTAACTCAAATTTTTCTGTATACAATATATATACATAAATATATTTCCATTTTTCGCTCATTTTGGCACTTTTTGGGAGTCTGTGGAGCCTCCGCTGTTTGATTTATGGTAATGAAACTTGGGGTGGTATTAGAAGCATTCATGAGCTACACATTCGTGTTAAAATTTTTTAAATTTATCCGCTCATTTCAGAAGAAGAGGTTTTTTAAATTGTTACAAACCCACCATGTTGTCCTCAGATAACTCTCAAAAAATTAAGAGATTTTGGTTAGACATTTTTATGGAAATTGGAGACTATTAGGTACTAGTTTAGTATTGAATTTGAGCGAAATCAATCAACTTGTTTTCAAATGGCAGCCATTACAAAATTTGACACTTTTGGAAAATACACACTGCGGCTGATGCGAGGCAGTGACATTTATAATTTTTTTTTCATCAGGTTTTTGTTTTATATTCACATTGTATCTTTCATAGTGAATTAGCCAGATTTCATATTATATTAAAAAATAAATAAAATTCCAAAAAAAGGTGATGTTTTATTACTCTCCTAAAGTACATTTTTTCTGAAATCCTCTAAAGTTTGTCTTCTCCCATTAGCGAATCAGATGCTTCCCTAATTGCGCATGCGAGTGTGTTGCCAAAAATAGCATTCAAAACTCAAACAATGTAAATGACCTTGACTCGTGCGATTATCAGTTATCATCTTTAAGAAATATACGAACATAGATGAGACTAGGTGTCGGTAAGCATTTCCATTCGATAGAGGATTGAGGGGAGGTTCCATATTCTCATTCACAGCAACTTGATACAATCGCCCAAGATTGAGCTTGGTCATGGCGCTCGAAACGAAGAAAAATAATTCAACCCATGCTAATAGAGCTAAAACCTCTGTAGGCCTCTCTTTAAAACTCAAGACTGCACTATGTGCACTAAAAGATCCAACAGGAAGAAAAACAAATTTCTGGTATTAATTAATTATCACGCAAATCTCTAAAAAAATATATAGAAGATTCGAAAATCAACTAAAAAAAGTAAAACTGAACGAAGAACAATTTTCACTATTGTAAAAGGGGTTAAAAATATTTCCTTTTTTTTTTTTCCTCATTCATACAATATTAAATTTAATTAAAATCTCGCTCTGAATACAATATATGAACTGCGTAGATAAAAAAAAAAAAAATCGAACGAATATTATCACATTTTCTCACGGCGATGTAGGAAATAGCGTTTCTTTTTTCATCCGTAAAAGAGAGAGGAAAAAAATTTGAATTTCATCCACCAATCTCAAATCAAATTTTTTTTTCTCGAAAAATATGTAAAATATGGTCAACCGCTATTAATGCAAATTATATGCTAAGTTCCATATAAATATTTTTTTCCACCATATCATTTTCTTTTCGTCTGTTGAATGTACATTCAGCATTTTTTCGCACATTAAAAGATGATGAAAAATGTACATCAAACGTTTCATCGATTCGAGTAGAAAGTGTCAGCGAACATTTTGAATGGAATTCGAGGAACGAATACGAGAAGAAAATGACTGCAGCAATTATATTCTCGTCAGTCTTAAATCTGCACTACATTTTATAGAGAAATAATGGAGGGTGCTGAAGTCTAATATAGCGTCCTGCATAATGCCTACACACACACACACCATGAACAACGCTAGTGTATTCAGCACCTCCAAAGAGAGGTATTTTTCCTTTTCATTGTAACCATATGCGTCAAATTTGAATAACAAATACCGAGTAACAAAATTCACACGAAGAGAAACGTTAAAGGAGCTTGATATTAATTGGGGAGAGCTTGACAATTATCATACATTATTCTTGCCGAAGATTAAAATCTTTGTAGATTTTACGAAACTAGTGACGTAATGTATTTTCTTATAGGCTGCATTTCATATAGTTGACTTGAAACCATTTCAAGAATGAAAATAAAAAAGTAAAAAATAATTTTTAGGTAAATGCTTTTATTCAAGTTAAGCGCCCTAAAAAGGAGAAAATAAAATAGTTATATTTTGTTTGTATCATCTAGAAATAGCATCAAATAAAAGCGTGGGGCGGACAACAATACCCAAATTTAATGAATTCAAATTTATCTGTGCCATTCCATACTAACTCAATTCAACCTGAGAGGAGGACATAATTACAAGCCTCTGAGGGGTCGATATAATTTTGATGCGTATCAGACTGGGCCATATTCCTAGACAATCCTCAGCTTTCAAATAAAATACCACTTCAGTGATATTTGATCTGTGGTTTCAATACTTAAGTACCTAAAAGAGAAAGGTTACTTAAGTGCTTTCCCTGAGGTAAAAAATTGAATAAAAATATGGCCCTGTATCAGTCATCTCTCTTCACTACCATTAATATAAGCTATATTGAAACCGTAGCATCACGCTACTCACATTAAATTCCTATACTAATTTGACATTATGTCCCCCTCACGCTTTTATTTGATGCCATTTCTAGATGATACAAACAAAATATAATTATTTTATTTTCTCCTTTTTAGAGCGATTAACTTAAATAAAAGCGTTTACCTAAAAATTATTTTTTAGTTTTTTATTTTTTATTTTTTAGTTTAAGGGAATTTTTGATAGATTACCTAATAAGAGAAGTAAAAATGTTCATGCTTTTGGCAAACCTGCACGCTAGCTCATATATCTAGCTGTACCTTTTGTTACCAACTGTGGCTACACTGAATCGCCATTAGCCAAATGCCGATTCACTTTGTCTGTGATTCTTGTGAGATTTTAGTTAGCATCTCTGACTCTGTAATTTTACTGTGATAAAATAAGCTGTTCGAATCTTAACGTCGACCTACGTACATCTAATAAAATATAGTGTTGTGAATTTCGTTTTCTTTTTAATAAAAGATACTTTTCTCGTTCGATTTGATCGCAAAGTTAACAAAATGTGCAAGTTAAACACTCCAGCGGCAAATTTGATAACTATTTTATACTCCATCCACATACGAGCGATAAACAAAGTCTAAATTCTGTTCCCAATCGGACTAGAATAAAAGCGTTTAAAAATTGAATTGAAAAGGAACGAAAATTTAGAAAAATTATTTCTGAAAAGCAAATTTACAAACCGCCAACGACATACATAGATATATATTATCTTCCCATAGTATATAATACTTTAAAACTAAGTCAACTCGTGATAAATTTCAAGTTGACACTCCCGACCAGGAAAATCTGACATGAATAAGAGTCATTTTTTTACTTGTTGTCCAACCAATGAAACACTATCAATTCTCCATAATGATATTGAACAGCGCCCTTTAAAAACATCGATGAATTAAAATAATTATTATTATCAGATACGAAAATTTTCAGTTTTAATAAACAATTTTTCCAGAATTTTTTTATGAAAAAATTTTAGCAAATGGTCTACTTATGTAAAAATCGTAATCGTGGTAAAGATTATACAATCTTCGCTTCTTCATTTAACTAATCTAGTTCACATTAAAGATGGTGTTGGAACTATCTGATTTTTGTACATGAACTAGTTGGCTACACTGATACATCGTCTAAACATCTACTCTATGTTATATCAACTTCGTTATGATATAACGTTGTATGAAAAAACTCTTTGTTCAGTCGTATTACTAATACGACTTATTTTCCTGTTGTTCTCTATGAGTACAATAAACGTTATATGTGCGGTAAATGTGTTTTACGTATTTTCTTTCTAATTAATGTTTAATACACTCCATACAAATACATCAAAACCCCCTTGATGTCCAATATGGTGGAGGCGCCGGGTACCTGACAATAATGGAAAACGGGATTGTCTCCCGAGGTGAAGATTCCGCCAGGTATTCGAAAATTGTGGAGTGAAAGGAGGAAAATGCGTAAGTCGGTAAATATATTAATTTATCAGTGATCACTGTAATGGCCATACATATATTTAATATAATATCTGTCGACAGAATTCATAGGCTTATTTTAACTACCTAATATATTTTAGTTGTTAGCCTAGACTTACGTACGGAGAAATAAGCAGGAGAAATGGAGAATACATATATATATACATAATCATATATATAAATATAAGTATGTTTACGTGCACGGTAATAATAGGTGATGATATTATGAGTTAAGGAAAACCATGGTTATGAGATGCGCATCTGGTTGTTAATCGGCGAAAAACATACCATTTGGAGAATGGAGTTGTCCTGTTTATCATTGTCGGTGATTATTGGAGAAACACCGTACAGTATGTTTTAGAAGGTGATGGATTTGGAGGTTAAATGGAGAAAATCGGAGAAATATATGATCAAATAAAAAAATGGTTGGAATATGGAGCTAAGGGAGAATTGGAGATGTGATCGAACCATTTTGTCGAAAGTTCGAGAAAAATAAAAAGAACGATGTAGGATGATGTATCACGCAACATTTTTTGTTATGCGTTTACATTTATACCACTACATACGCAAGTACGTACGAATAAAGGAGAAACGGAGAATAGCAGCTGCGAGGAGAAGTTTTTTTTAAGTCGTCAGCAATATTGTCGACAACGGCCCGGACGTGGTCGGAAGGCGCCGACTTTATCTGAATAGCTAAAGGAGTAACCGACACAAAAAATGGAGAATAAAATGTTCGAACAACGGAGATAGATACACATATATATACACAGAAGGAGAAACAATGTTGCACACACGCACAAGTAGGTATCGCATCGGGAGTACGATATACACTCTAATGTCGTGTGTGTGCGTAAGGGTTTGCCTGGTTCGACTGTATATATAGACAATCTGCAGTAAACGGCAAGGCCCAGGCATGTCCTACAAACCGAGGTCATATACGAGTCAAACAAATTAAAAGGAGATAGCAATACGGAGTCTTTTGTTCTTTGCTGAATGCATATTTTTTTTGGAGAATTGAGATAAGGAGAATTGGCCAATGAGGGTGTAGGATTGGAATCGAATCATTTTTGTGGGAATTGATTGGTGTTGCTAAATTACGACGCAAATTCTAACTCTGTCCGACAACGAGCTGGAGATTTGGTGACGAGCTCATTTACTTTGTAACATCCTAAAGATGAACGTTCAGCAATCGGCGCAATTTCTAACCTTCATATTCCTGTTATGGAATACAATACTCATATGTAACATTCTGTTGTACTTGGTTCGGCGATTTTTCGATACGATCTTAACGACTGTGATTTTCGGGCTAACATTACAATTTTATAGAATCTAATTTTTTTTCTCGTCCAGTCAGTTTTCGTTCGAAACAATCTATTTTATAATTGTCGCCATTTTATAAATTTTGTTTGATCGTTCTCATCGTGTTTGTTCTTGCACGAAATTATTGTTGGAGATTCATTAGCGGACAAGAGTTGGTAAGTCGTACTATTTCTTAATCGGAGTTTTGTTGTTATAAGTTTGGTTCGATCTCCAATCCACCCCTAACATGATTATTGAAATTGATCGGAGATAAATTTAAATTTTAATTGGAGATACCTTTCATGTTTCTGGAGGAAAATTTTACTTTAAAATGCGCAAATGGAGAAATATTTTTTTTTACGGAAGCTTCCTAAACTAAATGATCGGAGAAAAGTTTTTTTATGTAATAATTTAAATGGCCAATAATTTCGATCGAATTTTCTTAAAGTATCGGTACATAGGGAGCCGTCGATTTTTCCTTAAGTCAATTGGAGATAAAATTCTTGCTCGTGATCCATGCCCTCAAAGGAGAAGGAGATGGAGAAGGAGAGGAGAAGCGTAAAATTAAAGGTTCCCCCGAATATTCAGATTGCCTTTACGGTTCGGAGTTATTTTTCTGATATATATAAAAGCCAGTAAAGCCATTCGGTGATTGGTGAGCGGAGTCACATGCGAAACGGAGTCGTAATTAAGATGGTAGGATCGAGTACATTTTTGTTGGAGTAATTTTTGTGTATTTTACCATTATGGCTCGTGGAGATGATCGGAGATAAATCCATCTCGGAGAAATTATATAGAGAAATGGAGTAATGTATAAAGATACATATTAAATTCAATTAAAGTGTTGTCTCAGTCTCATAATTAATTGTACTCGTTCCAAACAAATCTTTGTTTCGCGGGTCGATTATGTGAAAGGGTGTTGCGTTCGCACCTGGAAACATAATCGACTAACTATTTTTGGAAGATGTACGTGTGTCCCGTACGTCATGAAGAAAATGGCTGTTTCTAATTATAAGCAACGATGTTCGTAGTTTATGATTATGAAGCATGGTTGAGCACCTCCCTGCATGTTGAATTTTTTTTCGTGGTGGAGAATTATTAAAAGAGCCTAACGGATTTCGAACCAAACTGTTTCTTAAATTTAAGAAATGGACATTAGCATCGACACAAGGAGATATAATAATATGGAGACATTATTAAGTATAAAAAATAATTGACAAATGAAGATATTCACTTAATTATTAATATGTATACGGAGATACATGTACTGACTCGTAAACTCGAACATTTTATTTAGTAAAATGTCGGGACGTGTTCCGAAATCCGGCAGGCGAGGTCGCCCACGAATCCGCGAACAGAGCGACGGCGAGGGCAGTTCCCGACGTGAGTCGGAAGAGTACGACACTGACTTCGATTTCTATGAGGAGGAAATCGAAGAGCAGTTAATTGGGCCTGAGGCATCAACCCAAGAAGTTGATCCTCAAATAGAAAGTCGTCTCTTGAGCGATCCGAGCAAGAAGAAAAAGGGTGAGATATTTTCTTTTCGAGGTTGCACCTAACAATATATCCTTTTGTATATAACGCTTTTGAAGGAGATTAGTTGTGACGTCACACATATTCTTAAATTTCTGCGGGCCCTTCGTTACAGTTAATACAAAAGCGGCTGTAAAGGAGATGGTGGAGTCAAAAACGCGCCCGAGCACATCGGGAACGTCGAAGGCCGCCGCAACAGGGGGAGCTCCTCGAAAGAAAGCAAATCCATCTTCGAGCATAGCGCAAAAGGGATCGGAGTTACCTAAAACCACGAAAAAGGGATCGGAGAAACCTAAAGGAAAAGTCGTTGGAAAATCGGCTACCTCAATCGTTGCAACCAAACCGCCACCGTCGAATATTAAACCTTTTAATATTCCGACGTACCGTATTCCTCGAATTTCGAAGGAAGCGGTTGAAAAGGCAACGTCCACGGCGTTATCGGAGAAAACCCGTGTAGACGATAGTAGACCCATGTCGTCGCGGGAGGCTGACGCACGGGATCTAGCCTCTGAAGTGGCGTTTGAGTGTATTCAAGCGATGAGGAGGGAGAACGCCCTTCAAGCAAGGCGAGCGGAGTCGCAGGAAATGAAGGAGCTAAAATGTCGGATTGCGCTGCTCGAAAGGTCGTTAAAGGAGGCTACGCAAAATCAGGTAATTGGAGAGAATATTTTGGAGAATGATAATAATGTTAATAACGATTTTGCGAATAATAACGACCAAATTATAAACGATCAGGAGAATGGAGAGATGAATACAAATGACCCGCCTATTGAAAAATCAGCCCCACAACATACTAATAATAATCAATCGGAGAGAGATTTAAAAAGGGAGTTCTTGGAGATACTTGTCAATGCTTTAAAAGGAGATGAAATCGTTACGGAGGATCTAAATAAGAAAACTAAATCGGAGATAGTTTTAACTAGAGACAACACAAAAAGGGAGTATAAATTGACAAGAAATTTTAGGTATGATTTGTGGTTTGATTATTTGAAAACAGAGTTGATTTCGAAAGATTTATTTGATGTTTTGGAGAATTCGGAGAAAGAGTTGGAGAAATTTAATGAAAAGGAGAGGGAGATGAGACGTAATCTTGTTCGAGACATTGTTATTAATCACATTGATGACAATTATCACAAGATGATCGTCTCAGATAATGATCCGAAATCAATTCTGAGCACGATAAAGGAGTTTAAAAAGTGCGAAGTACATAAAGCATCGGAGGCTTTAAGGAGAGAATTGGCACTACTGAGATATAATCCTCAGAAGGAGAAAGCCTACCAATTCATTCAACGTTTTGATGAATTGATACGTATGTACGAAAATCATCAGGAGAATGATATTTTAACGGAGAAGGAGAAAAGGAGTTATTTTTACATGGCGGTGTCAAGGTCATCTAACCTCATTGAGCCCATTAACTTTATTACCAAACGCCAAAATGACGTCGGGCTATCAATCGAGGAGTTAAAATGTTTAATGTTGCAGGCGGAAGCAACACGTAATACGGAGAAAAAGCCGGAGGGAGTTGGACGCGGAGTGACTATAGGCACGCAGGGAAATATAGCTTTCCGAGGAAGGATGGGTGCGAGAACCGGAGTGGCACGCACTTCATCCTCGTCTGTTCAGTATCCTACTGTCAGATGTTTCAACTGCCAGCGATATGGGCATTTTGGCTCAGACTGCACATATCGCACAGTCGAAGGTCGTATGTGTTATACGTGTGGAGAAATCACGTCAACACACATCTCTGCTACGTGCCCTAAACGTGGTAAGATGCAGGCAGTGGTAACGGACCATAAAACTCAGAATCGGAGAACTGAGTATGGTTTTATCCATGGACGAAATCGTGGTCTCTCACCCCGTGTCCGAGTGATGACTCGTGGGGTGAAACCACAAAAGGGATTAATTAACGACCCTATGAAGCGGATTAGTGGCGCTCCGCAGACACCGGCTCGAGGAGGGAGTGCAAACCGGAGAGGTGTTGCTCCTCGTGGTCGAGTGTCCCTCCGTCGTCGTCCTGGACCGTCCACGTGTGACACGCAAACATCGGCGAAATTTGCGATGTCTGAAACAGATGCATGCTCCTCAAGTTCCGAGTCGATGCGGACTCATGCATCGCCTGTACACCTTCGTATGGACACGCAAGTGGATCTTGGAGCGGAGGTCGAGATCCCTTGCGAACCTCAACCTCTCGTGGAACAATCTGGTCCTATACCAGTGCAGTCTCACGATGTTGATATGCAGGTAAACCCGGATTTGCTAAATATCCCATTACCGCCAAATCCTCCGTCGTTTGTCCAGTCCCCCGATAGCCAGCAACCGGAGCAAGCGTTGCTAGCATCTGGAGAGGAGCCACCTAATACGGAGCCGATGGAGTTTCAGGCTGCCGCTACAGACACCCAATCTTCAGGTACTGATTACATCGTTTCCTTTTTACCTGATAGTGGTGCCACACAACATCTTGTGTCACAATCGGCTCCTCTCTCGAATCTTCAACCTTATTCGGAGAATATAATTAGTGCCAATGTTCAATCACGACTACCATGTACGGAGTCTGGTAGTTTATTTACACGTGATTTGCTCGGCAATAAGGTTGAATTCAAAGGAGTAAGGTGCTGTCCTCTATTATCGGAGAACTTGTTTTCTTTGCGTAAACTTGTCGATCTTGGCTTCACAATACTTCTCGATAACACTTCTATTAAAATTACTGATGTAACTCATAATATCATCTACTTTCGTGGACCTTATCGCCAACCGTTCTGGCATATTGAATTTTCTACGGATCGTACGACTGATCCGGTAGACTATAATGATGAAGATGTCGATCTATTTCGTCATCTCACTTATGCAAATGCTGTTGCGCTTTCGGTTGTTTCGGCAAACAATTCGGAGGGAGAAGAAGGAGAAATTGGAGAAAATGGAGGAGAGGAGGATAATCATATGTCAGAATTGAGTATAGGCGAAAGCGATAGCGAAATCGGAGGGAGTAATAAAATGGAGAATTGCTCGCCTAAACAACAATTTGGAGATAACGATACGGAGACTAACCTTAATAAAAACGGAGATGGAGAAATGAATGACTCAGTAACTAAATTTATAGGAGAATCGGAGACTGGGAGAAACAATTTGGAGAAAATAAATTTAAACGGAGAAAAGGAGGAAGCCAAGACGAATAACAATATCTTAAACGAAAATTTGGAGTGCGATCGGAGAATAGTGTGTATAGACGATATGCCCGAACCTACCATTCTACAATTTACCGGAGTGAATAAAACAATGCCTTTGGAGTTATTATGGCATTATAAATTGGGTCATGTTTCGGAGAAATATTTAAGGAAACTTGCACTCACTCATAAAGAATTAAAAGGAATACAATTTACTGGAGTGATACGAGACTGCGAGATTTGTGCAATCTCAAACTTTACGAAATTACCTTTTACACAAGCAAGGTGGAGAGCCCAGAAACCTTTGCAATTGATCCATTCGGATGTGATGGGACCAATATCTCCCAGCACATTTCCAGGAGGGAGGAGATTCATAGTCGTGTTTATTGATGACTATTCTCGCTATGCTCAAGCGTATGTATTGACACACAAATCTGAAGTAGGAGAATGTTTGGAGACCTTTTTGAAAACTTCTCGAAATCTATTAGGGAGTGATCAAAAGGTGTGCTATTTACGTTCGGATCAAGGAACGGAGTTTACTGGAGGCTACACACAAGAGGTGTTAAAAAGGGAGAAAATTGATTCGCAATTAGCACCACCAGACACTCCACAGCATAATGGAGTTGCTGAAAGGTTCAACCGTACTTTACAAATGAGAGTAAGAGCCCTAATGTATGATTCAGGCTTACCCCGGAGTATGTGGGATTTAGCCGTCAAAGCTGCGGTATTTGTTTATAATCGTACACCGCATAAATCGATTAACTATGGAATTCCATTAATTAAATTCTCACCAAATGCGAAATATACATTTGACCAATTACGGAGATTTGGATGTATAGCATATATGAAAGTGAAAAGAAAACCTGATACGAAATTTTCGGGAAGAGGTATTCGAACCTTTATGGTTGGATACACTCAAACAGGTTACCTACTATTTTGTCCTGAAACCAAAGCCTATCTGGAGTCGAGAGATGTTCGTTTCAATGAAAAAGTGGTATACAAAGATAGATATAAACCACTGGAGAATATTGAATCGAAAAATGATAACTGGTTTATGTGCGAAAATTCGGAGATAGTGCAGAAAGAAGAAAAAGTAAATTCTGCATTTAAACGGACAAAACGGAGAAAGTCCCAAAGATTATTGATGGAGAAGAAACAAAAGGTAGAAGCATTCAATATCGAGAGAGAATGCCCGGAGAACAAAAATCTGGAGAATTTAACAGATGAGTTCGTCTACTTAATGTTGGCAACAATATACGATGATCCTAAAACATATCAGGAGGCATTGAGATCACCCAATAGCGGAGAATGGGAGAAAGCTATTGAGGAAGAAATAAAATCGTTGCAAGAACACCAGGTCTGGAGTATAGTAGACAGACCGAGTATCGATGAGAAAGGGAGAAAACCAAATATAGTAGACTCAAGGTGGCTATTCAAAATTAAGCCAGAACCGAATGGAGGAGTCAGATATAAAGCACGACTAGTTAGCAGAGGCTTTAAGGACAAATCAGATTACGATTTGACTGAAATATATGCACCAGTCACACCATTGGCTGTCGTACGAAATTTGTTAGCAATAGTTAACAAATACGACCTGGAGATAAGCCAATTGGATGTTAAAACAGCATTTCTATATGGAGAACTACCAGAGCCTATTTATATGGAGATTCCCGAAGGAGTAGGGATAAATATTGCGGAGAGAAATCGTAAAATTTGTAGGTTAAATAAGGCTATGTATGGTTTACGAACTGCGCCTAAATGCTGGAACAGGAGGTTCACAACAGCATTGAATAATCTAGGCATGAAAAGTGACGTAAAAGATCCATGCTTATTCATCTGGAGAGAAGGAGAAAAATTTATTGTACTATTGTCATACGTAGATGACATACTACTAGTAGGTAATTGTTTAGAATCGATCAAATGGTTAAAAGATAACCTACGGAGAATATTTGAGTTCTCAGACATGGGAACACCCCAAGAATACCTTGGAATACAAATAGAAAGAAATCGAAACTCTAAGATTATGGTGCTAAAACAAACACGGTTCATCAACAAATTGTTAAAGAGATTTAATATGGAGAATTGTAACCCGTGTAAAACACCAGTGATTACTCGACAGGTAAAACGGAGAAATGAGCTCAATTTCGAACAACATGAAATAGAAAAGGAGACTGGAGAAAAATACCCTTTCAGAGAAGCAGTAGGGAGCTTGTTGTATCTTGTAGGAGGAACAAGACCAGATATAGCACTAGGAGTAAATTTGATGAGTAGGTGTCAATCAAACCCCACATCTGAAAATATTCAGGAGATTAAACGAATATTCAGATATTTAAAACATACGGAGAATTTAGGTTTAATATATCGGGGAAAAGGAGAAAACCTTGAAGGTTATTCAGATGCGAGTTGGGGAGATTGCCCTATCACTGGAGCGTCTACTGCAGGGTATCTAATTAAACTTTTTGGAGATACTATAGCATGGAGATGCTATAAACAACGTTGTGTCACTACATCTACTTGTGCAGCTGAATTTGTAGCTATGAGCGAATTAGCAAAAGAGTTAATAACCCAAGCGGAGATATCAGAGAAAATATTAGATAGAAAGGTATTACCTGCAAACATATATTGTGATAGCAAATCTGCTATTGAAGGAGCTCAGATGGTAGGAGCACCAGGGCTTAAATACTTACACACACGATACCACTATGTAAGACAATGTCAACAGGAGGAGTTGGTAAACTTAGTTAAAATAACCTCTGTGGAGCAAGAGGCTGATATTTTTACAAAACCCTTACCAACAACAGCGTACGAAAAATTAACTAAACAAATTCTAAATACAGAGGACAGCACACCATAAAATAACTTATCGGAGAATATAAATGTTACGTGGAGTTTAGTAACAATAATGTTTAATTATTTACAGATACACCTATGTGAAATGCAGCTAAAAGTTGATTTCCAGAACTGTCACTCACCTAGTCGCAAATGACTGTTATATAAATTATTATTTGTTTTGTTATTCCTTGTTTAAAATGTTCCTACCTGTATTTCTTTTTTGAAATACACACTCAAATGTTTATACTAACACTGTTTTATTTATCGGAGTCTTAATTTACGAAAAATGTCTATCTTCAGATATCTTATGGTGGCTTAAGGTGTCTTAAGATGGTATACTCTCTTGTGAAGATATAACTTTATAATAATAATTTTTTTTTGAAATAAATCGAAGTTTTACCTACAATGGGGTTTCTTCGAATCGGAGACATGGAGACAAGAATATGGAGAGATGGAGATACGAAGAAGAGGTTTTTATTATCACTATGATAATTTTTCCTCAAATTGGAGAACCAGACATCGGAGTATCTGTTCGAGAGGTTTTTTTACTATTCAATAGTTTTTCCTCTCAAGCCAAATTGGAGAATAAAGTGGAGCAAACTTTATATATTTTGGCAACCTGGAGTTTTCCCAGATATCTGGCTTTCTTCAGTTACCGCACACATTATCAAACTTGTTTAATTGCAATAATATTGCACTAATAAATTTTAATTTCTAGCTTATAATAGCTTGGAATCATTCTTGGAGATCAGCCAATCAAGTTACATGTCCAAGGAGGGAGTGTTGGAACTATCTGATTTTTGTACATGAACTAGTTGGCTACACTGATACATCGTCTAAACATCTACTCTATGTTATATCAACTTCGTTATGATATAACGCTGTATGAAAAACTCTTTGTTCAGTCGTATTACTAATACGACTTATTTTCCTGTTGTTCTCTATGAGTACAATAAACGTTATATGTGCGGTAAATGTGTTTTACGTATTTTCTTTCTAATTAATGTTTAATACACTCCATACAAATACATCAAAACCCCCTTGATGTCCAATAGATGGTAATAATTGTTTCATTTTTTTCCGAATGTTCATACACAAACCTCTTTTAGGAAGAAAAAATTTATCAGGTTTTCACTACAGACAAGGATCTTTGATTTAGAAGGAGACAACTTTTGGTTTGGCACCTATCCACAGTTTATAAACTTCTTAACGTACTCCTCTTCCCAAACAAAATACATTTAAGGCTTTCAACAGTATCGAACAACGAATGCCCACACAAATTTCAGCTCAAATATACGTCAATATAATAATTTTCAAATAAGCGCAGCGTCTTGAACGTATACGTTTTCATTTTGAAAATTAATTTTCCAATTACCTTACTTACCTTCTACCAAGCACGTCAAAGGTCTACATTGTCTATGCCGAGAGTTTCGAAATAGAGTAAATAAAATTAACGGCAGTTCTATATTTGGGAAGGTTAGGAGTATTTTATCAAAGAGAAGATTGCTTCGGATAATGTTTCAGATTCCAAATTAACCAAAATGGCTTTTATGCGAGGTAAAGGAGCACGTTTTTTCTCCTCTTTTTACGTTTTCTGTACGAGTCGTTTCATTCAGTGGTTCTCTCGGTATCAAATTAAATTTTATCAAAGTTCCCCCATCGGTAGATAGGTACATCGTAACAAATCCCTGCATCACAAAAACCTCTCCCCTGAAAGACTAATCACGCCCGGAGATGGTTCCGTCGATATTTTCATTCCTCTACAGCTTTTGGTGCGACACCGTTGGTACTTACTTTTTCACAATTACAAAAATATACAGGGTGACCAGAAGTTACACGGCATAGCTTCCAAGATCGATTGTTTGGGTCGAAAAAAAAAATCATTTAAAAATATGTTCAAAAATCCTTTCTTTTCAAGTTATAGCCCCTTCGTATAAGGAAGCGGATATGAAAAATTCACTTTAACTTCCGGAAAAATTATAACGAACGAAATTCGGCATGAAGGAGAAACAGTAATTATTCAAGTTCCTCATTTTTATCAAGCTTTGAAAGTTTTACCCACAGTAGGGAGAGAATGAGAAGGTGTCGCCAATTTTTAATAGCCACAATTAATTTAAACCCTAAATAGTTTCTCAGAAAACTTAGGTTTAAATATCTTAAATTTTTTTGGAGTGTTACAGCTTAGGCGACATATCGTGCACTTGACCCTTACCTATTCATTAACCCTAATCAAATGCGATGTTAAAAGGCCGGTTGTATAATAAAAAGTAAAATTTGAGTTAATTTAGCTTTGGTTGGGACCTATATGATCGTTTATGAAATTTTCTAGTTTGACCAAGCTCAACCCTGAGATAGGAGTCATCTCTCTATTGAACAACTGGCCCTTAGTGAACAACTTCAACCTTCACTTTGATGGGCTATGACTCGGAAAGAAAATATTTCCAGGAATTTTGTTGGATGAATTTTTTATTTAACCCTGAATGAAATGAGTCGATCTTGGATTTTTGCCATTTTACTTCCAGGCACTCTGCATAATGAGATGGAATAATTCTCTAACGACTCTCACCAAAAGTCCACATCATTTGAAGTGACGTGCATTTGATGAACAGTTTTAGTGATCGGCTTCTAATTTCCACTCATATTTCTGTCAATATTTAAAAAAAATTTTGACAAGACTCTCAACTTTTCTAGACAGGCAAGTGCCCCCATTGAATGTTACATATATCGACAATTTTAGAAGTTTTGATGTCTAAACACATGAATGCAATACAATAATATTCTCCTTCCACATAACAGTTCAACTCATTATATAATGGTAATCTAACGAGAAATTATTAATTTAGTGAGAGCCACGAAAATACTTTTGACGGTGGATTTTTATAGTCATTGAATCATTATGATTCAACGATTATGATCTTTATATGTGAACTTGTACATGGAGTATGTAGCTTCGGTCACTAGCAGTTACATCAAATAACTCTAATTGAAGGCAGAGATGTGCTTACCAGCTCGAAAAATCATGCATTTTTCATTCAGTATAATTCGAAGTTCATCTTTGATGCCTCTCTAAGGTTATAGGCGCAAATAAGGTATCAAAAATGACTTGAATTAATCACAAAAAACATAAATGAAAGTCAATGCACTGCACTTATTTTGGATTCTGCAAGACTAAGACTCGACCGGGGCCAGACTAAGCCCAACTGCGTACAACCAGAGAAAAAATATGGAAATTGAGTGAAATATTCGGAATTTTGTTATTTAAAATATAATTTGCGATATGTTTAAGTAACGCCTATTAATTGGTGTTTCTGGTAACTTTTGAAGATTCTTCAAAATTTTGTTTTATTTATCCATCATTAATACCGAAAATCTTTGGAAGCAAGACCGCCAAAACTGAGACTCAGACTAAGACTGAAAGTACTGATCTACAACCAAAATTGGAACTGAATATTATGAAAGCCCAAAACTACCGCTCATTCAAGACTGATACATTTTCAAAAGCCACAAAATAAATTCTAAGAAAATCTCTCCTCATTTTACCAAGAGCTATAGATAGGTACTTCAGTTATATCCATGATGAAACAATTTGGGGCTGAGATCAACCATTTTACAAATTTGTAAATTCTGCTTTCTGAACGATGCTTTGTTGCGCTATAGGTAATTTTACTACGTACATTTTCAAATGAAAAAGGAAAAAAAACTACATACAGGTATTTTATTATTTTCTTTTAGCCCGTTTATTTTCTTTTTATTTCGTTTACAATGTTTCTTTTTCAAGAACTCGTTCAAAACATGTTATCAGTTTTTTTCCTCACGGATTCTGAAAATCTGGCAATCATTTTGGGCGTCGAAAAGAAAGAAAAAATAAATCGTTTCCACACTGTTCTTTCTTTTCTTTACATTTATCCATTTATCCAATTTTTTATTTTTTTTATTTTTTTATAAAGGAAAACTAGAGAGACTATTAACATCGATTATTTTCGCCGAAAACAAATTTTTCAAAAATGATTTTTACGCTTCTTATCGCGCTAACATTTATCATACTCACGATTTAATGCACCGAGGAAATCCCAACGAAAAATACGTACATAGTTTCGTTCAAATTTTTCTCCAAAAGATTTGATATCCTAACTCGTTGAAGTAAAAGCTTACATTCATCGCTAAACTCGACTACAGAATTTTTCAAAATAAGCTACGTTTCGTTTTTAAACGAATTTTAGAAGAAACTCTATAAGTACAGTTACAATTTTATTCCTAAATTGGTACACAAAATTTGGTTGAAGGGAGGGATTAACCCAACACGATCGCACGCGAATAAATTATTCTGGAAACAAACGAAGAGTATAATCGTCTAATGTCATAATATGATCGATGTTATTGAATATTATCTGCCAGTAATACCTAGGTACATCATTGATATTGAAATAATTGAAATTTGATTCATATTCGGTACAACAAAAGCGCATAATCATAGCATAGATACGTGTCTGCAAGAAGGGCCCATCAGTAAAAGGTAAGTTTTGAGAGAAACGTGTTCGAAGCACGAAGCATCTATTCAGTTGTAATGTCACCCAAGACGTACGTAAATGTGTAGATGCCGTCGAATAGTTCACTCCCAACACATTTATAAGCATAATGCATCATAAAATGAGCTTTTCAGTGCTGTACATAAATTGAGGAGACAAAAAAAGCGTGCTCCAGAGTCTGAGAGGACTGGAACATTTAAAATAGTATTGTGGTGGGTACACATTTTATACCTATGATATAATGAAGTTTGGGAGAATGAAGTTGGAGAGCGGTTATTCTGAGTGAGAAATTATATACCGATAATTAAAACAAATAATAACCGCTATTCATTAACAAATATCGATATATGAACATCGATAGCGATTCCTAACATATTCCTCACTTCTTCATACTCAAATCAATATATCATGTATATCGATACATTTTATATCATCAAATTCGTTTTTAAACGAACCACCAAACAAAAGCTGTGTTTTCATTGGCCAACGGTTAAAGCAACCTGCTTTTTTTTTTTTTTTTTTTCAAATACACCACTATAGTGAAAATAAAAATATGTACCAGATCAAAAACAAAAAAAAATTATAGTCCCCTTTTGAAAATATTCACCGTTTAAACTTTAAAACGATTAAATACGTCGATAAAACTTCAGGCAAAATAAGATACCTAAGTATTATATTTTAATAAGTGAAATACGTTAGTACAGATGATCGGGGACTTTTAACTTGCATTCAAAAACTACACATATATTTGTGTAATACAGAATATGAGTTTTAGTAGAGAATCCCCTGTTAACTTGTTTCAAACTAAAAATGAAGAAATACGAGTCTACCCACCATATGAAATTTGATTTAGTATAAGTTACTTTTATGATGGTGATCCTTCAGCACGAACTATACGGTACCTCAGTATTCCATATTCAGTGATTATGATTACGGAGAAAGGAAATTTTTCTTAAGGTACCTATGTATTGTTAGTATTTTTGTAAGTAGTAAAATCTCATTCCACAATATTTCAAATATATCTTCCTGTATTTTATAGACAAAAACATGGAATTTGCGTAAGAGTAATCAGTTCAAGCAATGATACAACTTTTGAATTTTATGTGAGAAAGGCACCGAGCAGCAACAATCCTCATCAAAAAGTCAATGAGTATCATACCCCATGGCCAGTCTAGTCACTGACTAATGATGATTATTTGTCTGGGTAAAGCAGCAATTAGAAGACAGAGTCCCAGTCGATTGAGCAAGACTAAGGCCCTTATTCACAAACGTCACTTAAACTTCACTGAAAAATGACTTTAGGCACAATTTTGTATTCAAGAATGTGGTAACATTTTATTTTTACATAAGAACTCTCATTAGAAATACAATGTTTCCATGTTTTTCAGTACAAAATTATGCAAAAAACTTTTTAAAAGTAAAATTTAGGTGAAGGGAGATTAAAGCAAAGTTTGTGAATATAGGCCTAAGTGCGAACATAAAACTTGAGAGAAATTACCAACAAACTATGATTAGTTGTCAATCTTGTGAGGTGTCCAAAATCAAACGGTTCATATGTCCAACCTTCATGTATGTTGGTATTTAAATGCTAATGATGTCATAATGCCCTAAGAATAAGACATTATGCAGCCAAAACACTAATATCGAGTTTATCTTGAAATTCCCTAAATTCAAGACATTTTATTTTTTAACTTTGAAATGTCCTATGGCTGAAATCTTTTTGACTGAAATTAAGTGTCTCAAACACAGTGGAATGTAGCTTACCTTGTGTTCATATTTTGTCAGCAAAACAATCTATATTAAATAAATTAACAATAAGCGTGGAGTGTTGACGGAAGAATTTAACGAAGTTTCGATCCATATAAGGGTCAAAACCTACAAAAATTAACAGCAGAATTATTTTCTCAAAAACATAATTACAAAGGAATTATAGAGTTGACAAAGTGGATAAAACAAAGTGTAATGCAAAAAATTAAATAAAAAACTATTTCAGACAACAAGGAGGGGAAACCATCACGGAGTTCTTTTGTCTTCACCTATTTGTTTGTCTTCATAAGATATTGTTATTTTGTAGTGTGAAAGACTCTTATTACAAACTTAGGCTTTGAAGTTTTCATGTGAAAAGATGGGTGAATGAGGTGAAAAATATGATCTAACACAGATGAAAATGGATCAAAACCAAGACATCACTTTGTGCAAAAGAAGGCTCTACACAGCCTTTATTGATAGAGCAATACAGTCATCTTGAACAAAGCTTGTCTAAAAAGATTGTCGGTAATACATCAAATTTCCTTCTTAAATAATGACAAGAACTACATTTGATCGTATTGTCAATAGTTGATCATCACTCGCAGGAGTTCTAAAGAAGATCGCTTTGAAATGCCATATGCATGACATGATAAGGAAACTTTAATCGTCATTACTAATCCTTCATGATATAAAGAATAATCCCAGTCTTTTGTCTTCAACCTAATCTAGCCTAAGTTTACCATCCTAGTGTCTTCATAAGTAGATGTAAGTTAGAAGTATTCTACATCTGCAGATGGTACACTTTATACAATTGCCTAAGCGAGGACTTTAACATACCACTTGAGACTTGGACTTGCTGCTATTTGCCTACATGAGAAGGACTACTTGTAAAATGAACCTAGTACCGGGTATTGCTTAAATATGAGTGCTTGAAAAGTATAATTTGTTACACAAAGTAGTCTTTCTTATTGGCAAGGTTTCCCCACTCATTCTCTTCATTTAGTCGTCTTGAATATAAGCATAAGTAGATAAAAAAGCGTAATAGTTGATATATGATAAGTGAAGCAAAAAAATGATAAAGTAAAAGATGTTGGCAGTATGCAAGTTATTGGTTGGGTTTTTACCATGCATTCAATTCTACATTGCGCCTTATTCTGTGTTGAATAATCTGTCGACCAAATGAAATTTTGCCATCTATACAAGCTGTCGAATTATGTACCTGGTGACTCTGTAATATAAACTGGACAAAAAATTAATAGAATTGTCTAAGAGAATTTCATTTGGTTATTGTCTTCATATATTTTCATCTTCACCTTATATTTACTTTGAACACTATACTTTCTTAGATTGAGTTTTACAGTCTGCATGATGTTGTCATATTATGTCGTCATTGTGAGTTCAAAATTATTTTTATTTTGACATAAAAAAATCTTGGACTTCTCAACTGTTACTAAAACAATTTCAAATATTTGGTATTTAATCCCCTCCACTAACATTTCATTATTAACTGATGTTTGTTTCAAAAATAAGATTCTTATATGGATATTTTGGGCAGATAGGTGTGGTGAGTTTAACTTAGTCATCAATAACAGCCAAGATTTAATAAGCAAGACCCGAGTTAAACTTGACTGTAAAAATAAGACGAAGACAAAATGTACAAAACCAAAGACTAAGACAGGGTCTTGATTTCGCTTATCACCACGTTTGACCATATCATGTGAAACACGTCAATTTTTTCTCCATCTGGGACGTAGTTCTCACACCAGTTATTGATAATATCGGTTGATTTTTTTATAGTCTATTTCAGGAATCAACTTCCATAGTCTTTTCATAAGGTCACAGATTTTTTTCAATATTTGTCATTTTTATTATTTTTTTTTTTGTTCCCCTCAGCACACACGTCACAAATACCAGTGGAGTTCAGACTCTACGTCCCTGACGAAATATTGCTTCTATAATTCGAACACAAAATTAAGCATTGGCTGTAAACCTTCATATAAAATGATACAGTCACGAAATAACGCTTCTGGGAAATCAGATGCCCGCTATTTTTCTTCTCCTTTTTCTGAAAAAGAAGAAGCAAAAACAATTTCTTCTCATCCTATGATAAAATTGTCTCTGGTCAATTATATTATTCGTGTAATGCGGATTTCGAAAAGAGTGAACGTGAAAGTTTACAAGGCCAAAACCGTATTTTTTCGATTTCACGATAAGTGTGACGGCTGGTTATATGGTACCTACTGTGAAAGAGAAAAAGTATCAAGGGAGAAAACATAAAAATTTGCGACTTACATTATTAAAAATACGAAATACCGATATTGTTTTGTTTTTTATTTCATAAAATGCGACAAAAAGTGTGCTCTTCTTTTTTCGCTCCATCGAAAGAAAGAAAAATTGAGAACGTCTATAGCAAAAGGAAATTCTTTCCTTTCCTTTTTTTTACATTAAAATTGAGAAAAAAACGGATCGAAATGCTGATGTACCTAGATATTATTTTTCATTCACGATGCAGAAGATTCTTTAGTCAGAATGCTAAAGTGGAACTCACGTATACTTATGTGCTCGACATATAAATGGCGTTTTCTTGACCAATAAAATTTACTTTACATTTTAGATAGTACGGTTACCAACAAGTGTAGCGTGGCGCAGAACAATTTATTTGCTAATTCTGAGTCGCTTCCCGTTTACCTTTTTCTCCATATACTCAATATCAACAACGAATTTATATGAAGTGTTTTATGAGCACTTCTCACGTGGTTTTTGACGCCATTTACAAAGATTACAAAACTGTTTCCACTATCGGGAACGTTTAGCCATAATCAAAGAATAATGAATTAAAAGCATTTAATCAAAAGTTATTCGGTTGTATTCATCATTTTATTAAGTTTATTGGATATCATGCAGATTGTTATCGAAGTGGATGAAAAAATTTCAGAGTGATGAAGCAAATGAGGCGCCAATGTACATGTCAAATATTACGCGGTTACATATCCAAAGAATTTTGTTCCTTTGAAAAATGAAAAAATAATAAAACTATTCTTTAAATCCTATACCACGGAAGTCGTTTAGCTTTTGCTCATAACTTTTTGAAATGAAAAAATAATTACTTTACAAAGGGAGAAACCCACTCTAACGCATTATACTACACGTTCTGATGTAAATTTTAAAACAGGAATCCGAAAATTTGCATATATTGTATGACTGTGTACCCATACAAATGAGTGCCCAAAAATTACTCGGTAGTTGGGTATAAACAATCATTCCATCTTCGGCCCTTCACAGCAAAATTTTTCGAAAAAATTTATCAAAATTAGTATTTAATTGAAAAAAGATAATAACAATATTCGATAACTGGACACGTGGAAAAAGCATATCAACTGCATAACCAAAGTAGAAGAAAAACTAAAAGGAGAATGATAATTGATATTAATGGAAAAAACATTATATTTTTGAGGGGTAATTATGGATTTCGCTTTATTACTCCGATCGTGTAAGTAGGAGAAACTGTGAAAATAATTCTTATCAAAACAAATTTGTGTGAACATGCCTTATACATTTCGGAAGTTGAGAAATTTCCATGTTTTTCCCTCATTTTTTCAAGATACTTGGAAAAGCGTTGAGCAAAAGAAAAATAAAGACCTAGTCTAAGATCGGTATTCACAGTTGACACTTTACTAACCCAAGGGTCAGTTTAAAACTTGTAGTTGTCAATTACATTTCTCAGTGAAACAGAATTTTTTTCATAGCATCAAAATAATCGACATTAGCCGCGAAGGAAAACAAATTCATCCACGTTAAGCGCCGATTTCGTTATCTGATCCAATGAAAAATTGGTCACGATCACACATTATCCAGAAGGATTAGCGAAAATGGAGCCCCAACTGGTAAATCAAAGAAACTGTTTGTCAAAGTCAATCGATAGTCCAATGTCGGTTGACCTCCCAAAGGTTTCAGTTACAAATTTTAATTTGAAAAAGGAACTGAATTAGAATCATCAATATTTTAATATATTTAACATTTATTTTGGCTCCACCTTATACACTTATTCTCTTCTTCTTTTTTTTTGGTTTTTCATTCAACCTACTCTCTTTACTCAACGTTCATCGATAAACCGCCGTTAATTCGATCTTGTTTTTTATCATTAAATATTAATTTTACTTATTATATTTCATGCAAGACTTTCTTTGATGATTAGGATTATGCTGTTTCTCCAACTCATATAAGGTTTTCCCGTTGTATTCTTTCAAAATCTGATTTGTTTATTATTTCAAAATATGATTTTTATTCCATTTGTATTGCGGTTCAAGTGCATTCATTTGAATAAGAGTTGGAGTGCAGTCATTCAGATAAATTCACACCTCATTTTCACCATCAGAATCAACGTGTTATAAAAGGAGTCACCAAATTTCTTGATGTTCTTATTTCTCTTATTGGCTCTAAGTGATTATATTATAGAGTATTCATTTGTGACGTTATTTTTCAAAAACCGCACAGTTTTAAGGTGGCGCGTAATTATGCAAACGTGTATTTTCGCATTGTCTTGAATAGACAGCCGCATGGAATTTAGGCAGGCAATTATGCAAAAGTGTATTCGGAGAGAAAAAGTGAATACTCTACTTGAATCTTGTAATGGGGTTAAAAGTCTTGATCAGTGCCAGGTGGGTCAGTCTTAGTAGGTATTTCATTCATTAGGGAGTCTGAGAGATTATATTTGTGACTGTAAATATAACCTTCTAACAATTGTGTGTTTCATTCTTCGTTTATGTTGTGGAGAATTTTTCTGGTTTTTATTTTACTCACCAGTTCTACTCTCATTCTTTTTGACACTAGTATACCCAGCCCTGCCAGTAATATGGATGTTCTCGAATGTCACAATACTTACTGCCAATTTTGGTTCTAATTAGCAGGTTTTTGAAAACCTACATTTTCTAGTGGAGCGGTTTGCTGCGCTATAGTTTTCTTTCCTTTTTTTTTTTTTTTTTCGGTTGCGTGATAATGGAAATAATTTTTCGCAGCGGTAGGTGCGGTCGGCAGACGATGAAAAATTGTTTTCCACGCGTCCATTTCCTATGCCAACCTTACCAATTATTGTAGAGGATCCGAGAACACGCGGTCATGCAACAAAAATACATCGAAAACCGCAACGAACAGATATTGTGGTCCGCCAACGAGATAACATACAGTAGTATAATAAATAAATTCCGAAAGGTGGTTGAAAGGATATAAAGTATAGTCGGACGTAAAGTCGATGAAGTTCAAAAGCTGTGTAAGAAGATTCGTCTCTGGGGTGTGATTGAGCAGCATAAACGACTGGGAATCAGCAATAGTATTTGTTATTAAAAGTCTTTCGGATCTTCTTTTTTTCGAAAGAAAGTAGACTACTATCAGAACTACAATCATAGTACTGAGTAACATTTAGTAACGCTAATTTAGCATTCAAATGTAAGTAATCATTTCAGTTCAGTACAAACAAAGGCATATATTGGGAAAATTACCAATATTAGGAATTTGTAGAAAACTTATTTCATCATTTGATTTTTTGGTGGTTTTACTCCAAAACAAAACTAATAACACGCTTATTATTAAAGGAAGGTAATGATATTCACGCGTCACTAAATGGGAATTTTCACATTATTTGTACATGGTTACATCACAAATAGGATGCAATCAACAAGAAAACACCATGTTATGATAACAACGTCGGATTGTTTTCAATGCTTAAGTATTTACCCATTTCCTCGGGTCAGTGGATTCGCACCAATGTACACAATGTTCACACTGCTTCGAAACTGTTCCAACCACGCTATATTAATAGTGATTAAGGGTGTCTAAATTAATAGCACTTTGTTGACGCTCTTTGCAGAAATTTAGGTACTGTCCTTACGAAATAAATAAATAAGGTATTGACCTATACTTGATACGTTTAATTACGAACGATTGCTGCCTTTTGTGGCAACTTACTGATTTCACACTTCCTTCTATCGAGTTGTAGGTTACGGCACGCTAACACAGATAATACCGATAACATATTTAACGATTCATGAAAAAAGTATTTGATAGATTCGGTCAATATATTTCTGAACAATCAATCAGATAAATGAATACCTTCAATGGAGTTTGGGCATTTATGTTCAGCACTGTTCAATGCTTGATACGCAATATTCGAAAGTCCCTAAAGAGAGGTTGAAGATTTTTTTTATTTTGATGATATAACCTGATATATGAACCCTAAAGATGGTATTAACATGATGCTAACCTTGAAATTAAAACCTTTAAAATGAATAAAGCATTGGCGAGACACCATCTTTACTTTCGACTATTCATACCGTGTGCATGATATCTATTTTGATATTTTAAAATACTTTTTTATTTTACAGAGAATATTCTAGGCTACAACCTGAGAAAAAATTTACAACTGAAATACGACGTTGGGCGAGAAGAAAAGGTCAACCTTCTCACTACTAACTCTGCCAGCATTTTAAATAAACCAGCCAGAAAAATTATACATATAGAGAAGCCACAACTGTCATCTAATACAATTTTCAGAAAGCATTTTTGGATAGGACACCACCTAAAATGAAAGACGGGACTACTATCACCTTCCCTACGGACTATTTTGTTTTTAAATTTCATAAATTCACACGCGTAACATTCACCCAATGTACTGAAATTTTTACAAAATTTAAAAGCAAAAAACAGCAACAATTTATCCCCAGACAAACATCGATAAACTTGAGGATGTTTTTTCGAAAATCATTACAAACACTCACCAATAATACGTCAATAGAATTTTCGGAACATGGATGAATAACTTTATTTAACAAAAATTATAATCACCTTTTGGCCTCAAAAATTAGGAAATGTAAGAATCAAATGCTTAATTATATATTAATTGGTTTTTACGCACGGAGTTGATGTTTTTTTGAAGGATAAATAAGGGAAAAAAACTCTAGCGCACCACGACTCGGTAGAAAAAATAGATTTTCGAGAAAAAGAATTATGAATTTTAATGGTGATATTGTCTGTAAATTTGTATGCGTTACTGGTATGTTATGATTGTATGAAATGTGTTAACTGCTGACAAAATATTAGGCAATATGAAATTTAAAAAAATTATTCCCGGAAAAAATGAAAAATTAATTATGATGATAAAGTACTGTAAATAATCATATAATTTCAAATAAAACCAAAGAAATATAATAAAGTTATGAAATAAAAAAAATTAAACATGAACATGTGGTTAATTTTTGTAAAAAGAAAACTTCATGATAGGTAAATAAGAAAAAACAAAAGAGAAAAAAAGCTTTACAGGTAGTACCATCCGGTCGATCCGCACCAAAATTGGTAGCATTCTGCAATAAATTATAATGAATATTTATTTCAAATTTTGTATACATGGTTCCAAAATTCCGTATTTTATGACCAATATAAAAACAAAAATAGGGGTACCAGAAGTACCGTCCAGCCGATTTGCGTCAAAATTTTTAACATACTACAATGAATTAAAATAAATATTTATTCTGAATTTCATAGGTATTGGTGCAGAATTGAGCATTTTATAGTCAAAATAAAAACAAAAACTGTGGTACCGGAAATACCGTTCAGCGGATCCACACCAAAATCAACAGGTCTAGTGCCTGGCTTAGTACAAATGCTCGTACCAAATTTCGTGATTATCTGATAAAAATGGCGACCTGTACTACTTTTTCTAATGGAGCTGCTTTATTTTATTTTTTTTCATTCCTTTTTTCCTTGCTTTCTTTTTTCATTTTTTCTTCATTTTTTTCTTCTTTTCTTTCATAAAAATTAAAAAGATTTTTTAATTAAACTGTCATTTATCACAAAGAAAAGCTTGAAAATTAAGCTAAATGAATTCATTTTTTGGCGATTTTTAGAAAATGGAATCAAGTATAATTTTAAAAATTTACGATTTAATAGACGGCGAATCCAAAACCATCATCGTAAAAAGCGCCACGCGTCGTTTTCCTTTTAATTTATTCCGAACAAGAAATATTTTCTGTTCATATTTTACAGCCAACTGTAGCCTGAATAATGGGTAGGTACCTCTTGTTTACTTCATGAAAGCTAAACCTTTATCCAACTTAAACACTATTTGGTTAGATTCGACGAAGCAAAAAATAAGGCTAACCTATAAAACTTTTTTCCCACTTTTCTATAGATACCTATCTATATACTTCTTCAATATCATATCTCGAGAAAATAGGATATCATCTAAATGTCATTTGCAACACATTAGATGAAAACAAGACAATTCTACCGTATATTGGATTTTTCTCCATTTATTCGTAAAACAACCATCTAAAAATTTTTCCAAAAAAAAGCAGTTTTTTGTGTTTTGTTTTGTATTTTTTTTTTCATACCGTATCTTGACTGAAGTACAATAATACTGGTTTGAAAGAAAAGAAAAATAATCACAATTTGAACGTTTCATACTCGATTCACTTTTTTTTAATTCTTTGTTTCCTCGTCTTTTTTTCCGGTTTTTTCTTCTTTTCTTTTGTGAAAAGAAAATTATTTTTTAATTAAACTAGAAAGTTAATATTCGCATGCAAAACTACAGAACAATTATACCAATATTTCAATGAAAAAAATAACAAGACGTTTTCACGCAGTTTATTATGACATCAAAAGAACAGAAAACAATTTCTATTGTCCAGAAGCTGATAGTTCGTGTTGTATGTCAAACGTTTCTTTTTTTTTTCGAATTGAGAAGGTGAAGGAGAGGAAAAACAAGAATCTTGAACGCTCGTTCACAGTAGGAACTTTAAGAGTTATGAAACTTTACTTTCTACAGGAGATAGTTTATTTACAAAAATATCCAGTCACCCGGATTACCTATGATAACGAGCTTGATATCGTAACTCGTAAACAGAAACTTACCAGGATTGCTTACGATAAGGAACTTGGTCTTTTAAAAGAAAAATCACCCGGATTGCCTACGATAAGGAACTTGATCCTCTAAAATCCTTATCGTAGGTAATCCAGGTGATTTCAAATTTAAGAGAGTTCGTTTTATTATAGGTAATGCGAGTAATTGTTAGTTTAGGAGACCAAGTTCCTTATCGGAGGTAATCCGGGTGATTTAAATTTTCAGGGCGTTCCTTATCGTAGACAATCCAGGTGATTTTCATTTAAGAGACCAAGTTCCTTATCGCAGGCAATCCGGGTAATTTTCTATTTACGAGATCAAATTTGTTATCGTAGGTAATCTGGGTGACTGGATATTTTCGGAAATAAACTATCTCCTGTAGAAATTTAAGTTTTGTATTCACTCATTTACCGACGGATACGTTCGGATACGAACGGAATGGTAAGGCTTGATTCGTATAGTATCCGGACATCCTCATAAACCGTTTGTGTTGCCTCATGCATCATTCGTATAAGCTCGGAAATCAATTTATTAGTACTTATAGAATCATCGACTTAAGAATCGGGTAGGTATGTTTTTGTTGTTAATGCAATACAGGTTTTTTATTATTATTCGTTATTATCTATGTTTAATTTATTGTTCACCACAATAGATGAAAATGTGACCAACGAGAATAATCGTATGTCTATTGAGGAAAACCAAGGTAATTTAAAAGAAGGAACAGCAACAAATTTAATATTTATAGATGCTGCCGAGTCAGAAATTATAACGGATTCTGATATTTCCGGTATATACAATTGTTACCTAGTACTGCGACTGTATCTTTTACTAGTGATGGAACATCTACATCATAACCAATTACTGATACTTTATATACAATTCGTACCCCACAAATAAATTCTTCGAATTATGGTCAAAATACTGACAGACACGATGGTACATCGGATGAGAGTGAGGAAGAAATTATATTAGATTTTGGTAAATATCACATATGTTTATATACATTTTATATGGTATTACAAACAACAGCTGGAAATACTATCAAATTATATATTTATTATATTACCAGTTGCCAGAACTGTGAAATATAACTGTCAGATGCCAAATGGACAAATAAAAACAGACTTCACATTAATTTACAAACCGATGATGACAGAGCTGTAAGAAATAGAATTTATTCAATTTTTTTTTTTTGAGAAACGAATTATATATCCTAATGATTTATTTATTTTAATACTGATTGTCAATATTGCCGTTTTGTCGCAACGACATCCGTATTCAAAACTGTTCAAATAATACGGAACTCAAAGGAAAACATTCTCCATATGAAAATGAGGTTTTGTGTGTTTACTGTCCGGAATACTGTGACACGATCACAGCTTCACAAAAACCTTATAAATCCAAGCATAGATATTTAGATATTTACACGTTCTACAGCCGTAAAGACGATATTTCATATAATTTTATTTATTTTACATATATATAATGGAATTGACTATTTTATTAATTTCAGACAAATAATGTTCGACTGTCCACTAGATAAGTGTGTTTCATTATCCATTTCTGAAATATCACTCATTAATCTTATTAGAACCGATCATATTGGAGAAATAGTGGTTTGTGACATAATAAATTGTAATAAGTGTGTCTAAAAGAGGGAAGTGTACAGAGACACAAACTGAATAACTAAGTAACATCAAAGTCGCTATCTTCTGCATCGTAAGTAATTTAATTTGTTTAATCTTCGTGAACATATTTAACCTAAAATTATTTATATAATTATTTTCTATTTCAGCACCTATAGAATGATATTCATGAAATGGGACTCTAAAACGAATACCAGTTTAAATCTGAGAAATCATATAGCCATACACCACAAAGAATTATAGAAGTATACGTGTATCAGGTGTTGTAAAAAATTTATAAGTACATACTCTATACCAGGAACATTATGATTATATTGTCCGATATTTTGTTGTGATAAATTGATGCGTATATTTTCAATACACATTTTTTTGCTTAATATAATTAGTATTGTATAATACATAAATCTTTTCTTAGGATAAATAAGAAAATCATGCAATATTCAACTAACAAAACAGTTTATATTATAATATAGAATGTTTATAACTGTGGAATACCTTGTCGTGAGAGATATTCTCACCAGAAGGAAATTCAACAGAATTTAAGCGTGTTCAGCCACTTCGTACACAAGTATGGGTAAGCCAAAACCAAGGCGAACACTGGCAATTTTAGAGCCGGTTCGGGTGGTTTATATACAACTTATTCGCATGCACACAAACACACGTACGTAAGATAATACGTACATCGGTGAGGGCGGCCAGGTCGCATCATCCCCTATCATGATAAGAGATGGCTGGCCGGTTCGTGTACGGATCGTGACATTGTTTAGTGATGTCACAATTCGGTACTCATACATTACCTGCATGTACTTGCAGGTAATTACGATCGAACGTATTTTGTGTAGTTTAACGTCACGAGGACGATTATTTGCCTGCCCTTTGGGACAGCGACTATTGTTGAGGGGTCCAAGCCCCTTTACCTCATACCAGTGAGTCCCCACAATAACTAAAACAAAAAGAAGTTATATATACTGTTATGCAAAGACCAGTATTGAGTAGAAGAAAAAAACAAATAAAGCTTCCAACAACATTAGATTTAACGGTTTTGTTAGATTCTACAGATTAATAATGGTAGTTGATTATATATATATATACATAACAACCAAAATATATTTATATATATAATATATAATATGTGTTATACACATATGCAACATAATATAATATAATAATTTTTAGTACACTAGTTAGAAGATTTAAACCTTGAAAAAAGCATCACAAGAATATTTTAATTATTCTTGTTTACTCGCACTAATTTAGTCGATTTGTTCGAAAGAAGAAAGGGAATGCATTGCATATTACAGGGATGGACTTATAGAGACATCTGTTCGGATTGGTTTAGTTTTTGCGCCCACTGCCTTCCAATGTGGATGTTTTAATCGCAGGGTGTATGGAAGTGCTCGCGAATCAATTTGGACTGTTGAAGGTGGAATTTTCTGAAGAAAGCCAATAATTTTTCTTAGTTGATCGGTTTTCGTCCTTCCAGAACGGATGAAAATTATTAACTGCAGTCGCATAACATAATATAAAAACTGATTTTACTTTCAACTGCAGTCGCTGGAAGGGTAAAAAGATTATCTATACGAAAATGAAGTTCTAAAAATACAATTTTATAAGTGTGAAACCAAGTCCACTCAAACAGACCCACACAGATGCATATCTCAAGTATGATGATCGCAGCGCTAAACAAACGCGTTGTTAAGAACCTTAACTACGGTGTATTTTCGCGTCAGTAACTTAGATAAAAGCATATAATTAAAAAAAAAAAACTTCTTACGAGATAGGAGAACAGATAACTATCCAAAACCCTCTTTTTTTATTAAGGGCTTTGCCCTCCAAAAACTCAATTTTTATTTTTTATTATAACGGGGATGAATCTAAATACCTTTTTTCCTTTTTTTCTATTTAAAAAAAATCATTGACGTCAAATATTTTTAGCCAGGATTGGGCTGATTTTTTTTAGTTGATAACGCTTTTTGTCGTCGAATTTGCCGTGTCAAGGTCATACGAGTTTATTACCGATACTAAGGAACTTTCACTTAAAAAAAAAAAAAAAGATATAGACGAAAAAATTAACATAGAAAATTCGAACCTGGTCTTCAGAAATTATGAACAAAACTGGGGTGATAGTCTCCTGTAAAGTGACAACTAAATCGGCAAACTAAAGCTACAAAAAAATTAAGTAATTAGAAATTCGAATTCGAACAAATCACAATCCGAGAACCGGCAGCATAAAAGAAAAAAACAAAATCAAAAAATTTTTTTGAAAAGTACAACATTTATTTTGTTTGAGACAAACTTCGTAGCATAGACCCAAATTACCAGATACACAAAAATATTTTTTGAAGGTGGCCATGCACATTTCAAAATCATCAATTTACAATTTTCGCATATACCTACCTAGTTAATATAATTACCAAAAATAGGTTTGTCTTCACCTTGGTATACCTATATTATATAGATAAATAAAAAGAATGGGTTGGAAAAATATAATTTATATTATTCTGTACTTGTTGTTGCCTACATATCACATTTGTTTTCAAACGCTAGCATGATTTTGAGCCAGGAGAATAAACAGACGTATTTTCATAACAGAGCTGAAAAATAAAAAAAATCTAGTTTCTAACGGACTGTTAGAAACTAGATTGGTTATGGCAATAAATAGAATCTGTGCCTAGAATTAAAACAACCAATATCATAAATTTAAGTTTTGAGAAAAACTCAATTATATATTTGCTTCCAACTTCATTGCTTCATAATTCTGGTATATACGTATATAGATTGCACTGGGATTTAAGTATTTGATTGTCATAACTATATATATTTCGTTACTTATTGTTTTTTTTGTAATTTCTAATAATAAAAGCTAGAATTAATAACATTGGTTGTTCTTATTTGGTCCTTAAATTTGTAAAAATGTAAATTTGGTTGTTTATACATGAAATTAAGATTGAATAAAAAATGAAATTTTAGCCTTGAACTATGCTTAAAACGTGAATTTTGTATAAAATAATGTTTATTGTTGTAACTAGAAGCAGTAAATATTGAAAAAATCATGATCTTGAGCAAATATGACTATTAATATCATTTTGCTTATTTCAGAAACTAAAACAACCAATGTACATATTAGTTGTTTTAATCTTTATAATATTCCATTTATATGAGACATTTGTACTAAAATTAACCACCAATGTTTGTTTTAGCACTGAAATATTGTATACCTGAAGGTGCTAATTAGGTTGTTCTTTTGGAGTTAAGACATTCGTTGTTCGTACATCGTATAGAAGACATATTCAGAAACTCCACGATGCTACTAACTCAAAACTGCCAAAATGTGACATTGGTTGTTCTAATTCCAAGGCACAGCAGATATTAGCTGATTAAAAAAAGAAAACCTCAAAAACTCCAAAAAAAACTTTTCCTCACATAGTTTTAATTTTGAGTTAACATGTCTATGCATACTTAAAATTTTCACGTATTAAAAAAGGTATTCGGACAACAGTTCAATTCTACTCGCTCTAATCGAAATTAGTCATTTAGTAACAGACGGGACGATTCATGAATGTTACTTAAATTAAATTTTATTCGTTTCACTGATTCAGCGGGAACGAACTGCTGAAAAATTCATCGTGATTTTCATTACTGCTTCGGTTGGCCGGAAAATTTTACTTTCTCACTCTATGACCTAATTTATTTTGCACAGTTACGAATGAAGACCTTTCCATCGTCGATTATAAATGCACTATAAGTAAACACTCATTTGTTTGCACTGTATTTTCTGAAAATCGCGAGTAAATGAATTGTGTTTTCCTGTTCCTTAAGTTATCATCGTGAAGCATCAATTGGTAGTTTTTTTTTTCTCGAATTTTCTATTCTCTTTTCTACTCGTTTTCTCCTTTTCTGCAGTTTGAAACTATAGTACACTCGTTCATAAATCAAACAAAACTATTTTTTCCTCCCTTTTCGCACTAAAACTTAAATAGAATCAAGAATAAGACATCACAGTAAACGGAATCAATCCAGAATTCGAAACTTCAAAAAAGGAGTTTATACGAAATAGAAACTAAATATTCGATTTTGCAGAGAAAAAACGTAGAAGAAAAAAATTCATATTTTCGTATTTTCATAGATGTAGATACCTACATATTATATTAAAGGTCAGAAATACGTTATGGTACCAACCCAGCTTTTGATAGTATTCGATAAATAAAACATTTGACAAACGTCGAAACTTTGTAATTAATACGCTTCGCGAAATACTCTCTAATCTTTCCTGAACTTATTTAAAAACAGGAATAAAATTGAGGCGAAATATTTGGAATATCGAACGAATTTGCGTCAGATTAAAACTCAAACGCCTCCACTAAGTCTAAAGGTCTATAGAGTTATTGAATTTGGTGCAGTTAAGGCAATTTCTCACAGTATTATACTCGAGAAAGCAACAAAGTATCACGAGGGTACCGATTTATGTGATGATCAGTACCCGCAGAATCGACTTGTATTATAAGATCATGAAGTAAAAATTTCAACGTCGCGAGTTTCAGGGCAAGGGTACCTCTTCTTCATAATCCACACATTTTTCAAGTTGCTTTTTGCATTCCCGATATTTAAGTATGTAGAAATTTTCGATCGTTACAATCATTTTTCAGCTCGTGAATACCAATAGAAAGGTGAAAATTTCTCACCTTTTGTTGCTGCCAATATCCCTAAGTTATGGCATGGCATCCTAAGTACAGTTAGCCTTCGGGTGATACTAATTTTCATTATACGTTGAGAAGGGTAAAAAAAATGTTTCCTTTATACCTTCATTCCATACAAAAAATTTTTTTCAAGTTGGAAGATTTAACAAGTGTACATTTTAAGAAAATATTATTCAAGCCACCGCCTCCACTAAAAATAATTAATAATAATAATAATTCGACCACCGACCACACTAAAGGACAAGCAAAGGAAGAAACACATATAAGTTGAAATGCGTTGAAATAAATAAAATAAACGTACGGATTGAATTAATAATTTCCTTTCTGTTTCAAAGTCGGTTAAAAATTAACATGCGTCACAATCACCCAGATAAACTTTTTACACGCCGCAAATTTAGTGTGATTTCTGCAAAGGATTCTCTAAACACCAGGAGAGATTATTGGTTTAGTTAAAATATTGGCCAACATATTAGGCCTATGATGTAAACAATTTCGTTCATAAATTACCAAAATTTTGTACTTTTTTCAACGTTTGATAAACATTACTGGCACTTGCATAATACTTTGGGCTTCACTAACTTCACCGTTACTAGATTTTCAATTGAATTTTCTGAATAAAGCTATCAAACGCTTATGCCGAGAGAGCTAGAAAGTAAAAAAACTTGTATTTCACTATCACATTTCCGCGATATTCAAAATTAAGACAGTAAAGAAACGTAATATTTTTCATTTCATTTGTACAAATCTGTAAAAAGAAGTCAATAAGCAGCGAGTATACGCAACGAAAAAACTGTAGCGCAGCAAAATTCGCTAAAAGAAGTAGTTTTTCCAGAGAAAGAATTATGAATTTTGATGGACACATTGTCTGTAAGTTTATATGCGTTAATGGTATGTTATGATTGTATGAAATGTTTTAGCTGCTGACAAAATTTTAGAAAATGTGAATGTAAAGGCATTTTTTTGCAAAAATTAAAAATAAATTAAAATGATTGAGTATGGTATATCATCATATAATTTAAAATAAAACCAATGAAATATAATAAAGTTATGAAATAAAAAAAAAAGAAAACGTCAGCATGTGGTTAATTTTTGTAAAAAGAAAAGTTCATGCAAATTAGAAAAAAGAAGGAAAAAAAAATTTACCAAAAGTACCGTTCGGTCGATCCGCACCAAAATTGGTAGCATGTTACAATAAATTTCAATGAATATTTATGTCAAATTTCATACATATGGTTCCAAAATTCCGCATTTTATTACCAATATAAAAACAAAAATAATTATACCGGAAGTACCGCCGGGACGATCCGCGGCAAAATTGGAACCGTACTACAACGAATTAAAATAAATATTTACTCCGAATTTCGTGGCAATTGGTGCAAAATTGAGCATTTTATAGCCAAAATGAAAACCAAAACGGTGATACCGGACATACCGTCCGGCCAATCCGAATTAAAATCAATAGGTCAGGTCATTGGCTCAGTAAAAATGTTCGTACCAAATTTCGCAATTATCGGACAAAAATTACAACCTGTACCTTGGGATTAAGAAACTGACTTGTATACAGGGTCTTCCGTAACTATATGCAAATATTCCAAGGTGATATATAGTTACATAAGTTACGTTCATGTAAATAGGTTTGCATACCTTCCTAGCCATAGGCGCTGAGATACGAGTCCTCAAAGAAATTTGATCTTCCTCTAAAAAAAATTTTTTTTTCCATACTATAAGAGTTACAGGCCTGAAATTTTGACAGTGTTTTGTCAAGATGTGTGGCAATGTTCCAAATTTTTTTTAGCGAAATATCTTATCAAGGGTGGGAATGGTGGGGTTTAGAATAAAATATTTAGTTGAAAATATCACGTTTTATTTCATACAAAAATTATTCTCTTAAAAATCTTTCAAAAGTTATTCTTTTATTTTTTCCATGAACCTGTTTTGTCAAGAGATATTTGAGCTCTAGTATCTAATTTAAATTTTTTGAGGAAAAATCATTGATAAATTCAAATAAATGTAGCTGGTCATTTTTTAGAGATAGGTGGGGGGAGTTATTTAACATTTTTTCCTTAGAAAGTTATTCTCAATCTATTAAGTTGAAAAAAAAATTAAAACATGAAAAATTAATTCAACTTAAGGGGGCTAAAGTACTCCCTTCCATACATGATGAACAAAAACTGTTGTATCAAATTGATATTATTACAGTAGCTCAACACTGTCAATGTGATTTTATTCATTATATTTTTATTTTTAAAAATTAAAGTAGGATGAATTTATTGATTTTCAAAAAATTTGACCTTGAAGAAAAATCAAAGGAAGGGGGTTAAAACTCTGTTTACCAGTTAAATAACATGAAGTACTACCCAGATGAAATATAAAATTTTATTGTGAATAGGACTTTTTTTTTAATAAAGTTGAAAAAACGTGATATTTTTAACTCAATATTTTATTCTAAACTCCACCATTCCCACCCCTGATAAGATATTTCGCTAAAAAAAATTTGGAACATTGCCACGCATCTTGACAAAACACTGTCAAAATTTCAGGCCTGTAACTCTTATAGTATTGGAAAAAAAAATTTGTTTTTAGAGGAAGATCAAATTTCTTTGAGGACTCATATCTCAGTGCCTATGATCAGGAAGGTAAGCAAACCTCTTTACATGAACGTAACTTATGTAGGTATATATCACCTTGGAATATTTGCATATAGTTACGGAAGACTCTGTATACATATATATGTATATGAATTTGAGTTATTGCTGCCAAAATTTTCCTGAGATCATAAAACGAAAAACGTACCCACCCCAACCCTGGGGGCTAATACCGCATCAAGCGTAATAAGTGGATTTTCTAAAAAAAAAATGTACTTAAAAACTGAGCAAATCGATTACACAAGAATATTTTGAGTCAAGAAGAGCAAAATCTTCCAAAGCATAGACTTCAACTAAAAATGATGGGCCAGCTATGAGAAGAATAAAACTGATTTTAAAATATGTGCTCTTCTCAACATATTATAAAATACTACGGACTTAAAAACTGTTATTTCTGAGCCGTCAGACGGATTTGAATGAGATTTTCCAAAAAAAATTGTTATTCCAAGTAAGGTTCATAGCCATCAAGTAAGTCCTTAGCCCCTATAGAAGAAAACTTATCAATTTTTATCATTTATGAAAATACAAAACTAACAAAAAATTTCTTGAAAAGAATTCGAAAAGGAGTAAAAGATATTTTTAAAAAATTTTCCCCCCTTTTTTTTTCATCGTTTAACGACTACTGGTTGGTGAGGTGAATATGATTCTCTCTTTCTCACTCAGTTTCGTGTTTTTTTTTTGTATTTTATCGAGTTTTATTTGCGTCTACAAAAAGCGGTTACATCAATATTATTATTATTATTACACACTACGCAAGTAATAATATAGGTGACAGCTCGTATTCTATACGATTCTCCTCAATGGTGTTGACGGACCAATCTGAAGATTCAGCATGAAAATTCATCAATAAGAAATGTAATTCCACAACGAAATCTTGAGAATTTCTTCAAAAAAACTCCATCTTTGGAACATGTTTGTAAGAATCCAGATTTTATTTATGTAACAGAGAGAAATGAAAGAGAAAATTTTGCAAAAAAAAGGAAAAAAACGATTGCGTCTTAATAAAAAGAGGGTCAAATTCAATTAAACAACATAAATGGCATGAACCTTAAGCGTCTGACAAAAAGAAACAAATTATTTAAGAGAATACGTCCGAAGTTAAATAACCTTGTATAATAAGTTAGTTACGAAATATTTAGAACGAGTATGGCCAATAATCATTTTTTCGACAGAGTGAAAAATGTCATTAATTAAAATTTCCAGTAAAATAATACTGAGAATTATCTAAACTTGCCGCGTAGCATATTCAAAATTATGAAAAAGTATTGAAAAAAAAAAACATTCAATTGGGTAATAATGAAAAATAACAAACTTCATCGAATTTATTTTTTTTTACTTTTTAACCCATGAAGTAATATAAATTACTTACTATAGAATCTATTTAGACTATCAAAGGGATGTTAATTTGGACAAACGGACCGATTTTTCTTTCCTCTCTCTGAGTGTCACGATCCTAATTTCTTTTCATCACGACATTTATGCGTGTACACGAGTATAGGATAAAAAGAGAGAAAGTTTTTCTGAGCTCTTAATGCACAAAATCATGAGAAAAAAATAGTTTAAATTATTAGGTACCAAAAAAAAGAACAGATTTTCGATGGAAAGAAGAAAAAAATTTCTCTACTTCACGGAGAAACATAAGATCATCTCCATATCTATCAGAAATTTGTGACACAGGATACATAGACATTTGTGATACAAAACGAGTCTTCAATATCTGAATGGGTTCACAGGTGACATAAAATGCTGCCCCTAAATTTCTCAAGTCCATAATTAAAACGTCATTACTCTCCCCAAGCACCTATTACTATCCCTCACAAGAGAGGCCATGAAGAGGAAAAAGGAGAAAAACAAGGCGGAAATTGCAAATAGAGGGGAAAAGAGGAAAAACATCAGAAGTGTGACAAAAACTGTCTGATAAACGGGATATGGAAGGACAAAATTGAAAAAACAAGACCAAAAACGGTCTTATAAATTTTTGACAAGCCCTAAAGACAGAGATACCAAAAAATAAATTTCATTATTCGAACCGGTACATTCCAAAATACTAATTTTTATCAACTCCAGTTGCTAATTTTATTTTTCAATTTTTCAAGGACAATACGATGGTATACGGTACATTACGAGTTTATCTTGTAAATTATAGTGTAAACTTTAAACGATATTTGGAAAAATGCTTCATTAAAGAAACATGATTGAAATGATTGAAAATTAAATGAAAAAATTAATTAACGAATTTAGTATAAAAAAAAATAGAGATGAAGAAAGAGAAAAAAAAATCTGATCATTCGGCGCAGTTTAAAAGAATAGGAGGAAAAATCTGGGATATTAATATATTTCTCGCAAAAGATAAAAAAAAAACTTATGCAGGATGTACCTGATTTCTACCAATAAAACTGTACATATCTAAATAAATTAAAGGAAAAATCACAAAGCTTTTCATAACAAACTCATATCAAAGTATTGATCGCCATTCTTTTTGAATTTTTCTTTCCCTTGAACTATTCATATACTTAATATTAAATTGAACTCTATTTCTATTTTATGTAAGTGGATTTCAATTGAAGAAAGAAGATACGATGTATCGTTATTCAAAAATAAAATATTCTTCGAAAACGGTTAACTTTTCGCCACCATCGAGTCCTGAGTCTACATACACTCAATTTAGAAAAAAACGGTAGATTCAAAGTCAGTCATGCAGCTTCCTTACTATTAAATATTCATTCAGAGTTTATGCCAAATGACTTCTCGTATTTTATTACTGCTTCGTCTCTAAATTTTTATTAAAAAAGGTTCAGAAAAAGCGGTATTTAAACTTGGTCTTCAGTGAAAATGTCCTTATCTTTTTCAAGCTTTGCTTCCAAAATAGTAGCAATATCATCCAAATTACGAAAGCAACATTTAATGTAAACGTTTTGGGTGGGATTTCAAATTTCAAATTGAGACGTTTACTGGACCAAAATTTAACGACACTTTTAAACAGTGCGTCACGAGGGAAACTGAACGGCCATTTTTTTCTACGCTTGTGAACAATCTGTTTTTTTTATAAATAAAAAAATTTTAGGCAGAAAAGCGTCGATTAAACTTGGTAAATGCAAAAAAAAATTTATTTAATTTAAGCACCAAGTTATTACAAACACGATTGAAAAGACAATTATCTACTTCATATAAATTTGACAGATAATAAATTATTTTACCATCAAATTCGCGGGAACTCTCCTTCTGAAATGGTTTTGAAAAATTGAAAAATACCTTCGTAAATTTTCCGGTAATTCCAAATAAAACTAAAAAAGTGTCTAATGGTTTAAAATTCGAAAAATTTGATGAACTTGCGTAAATTGGTAAAAATGGGATAAACAAAAAAATAAATGAAAACTTTCAACTTTGCATCCTACAAAAGTAGAACATAAAAGACAAATGCAGGAAAAAAATGAATTTTCGCAAATTCTTCCGAATTATGGAACTCTCAAAACACAACTGTTTTCTCGAAGTGATTTTTTTAATATTATTTCACAAAAAATTTTCTGCTATGGTCAATAAATAAGATTAATAATTTATTGGAGTGCAGAGTCACATAAAGTAAATAATTCATCGAATAAGACATTTTTCTACACCGCTCCAAGCAGTCATTTAAATATTTTTTTATACCAAAAAAACACGTATTTGAAAGAAATTCAAAGCAGCAATTTGAGCGATCTTTTGCGAATAATTTAGAGTAAGTATCTACTACCAAAACAACACTTCCCCTGTTTTTAAACTTTCACACAAAACCAATTCAGGCAGAGAATGAGATGAACGAGCATTTGCTTACGCCTTACTTGGTCCAAACCCACCTTAACAACAAATTCTTTCCAAGGTAGGCAACACTTTTAATTATAAAATTCCTGGAAGCGAAATACTTCATCAAATAGGAATATTTTCCTTCATTACCTAAATTAGAAAAATCAGATCAATAGACGAAATCGCAAAATCTCATAGAAATTGATTTTAAAAACGTGTGGCACCGATAAAGTGAATGTATGAAAATTTTAAAACCGGAGTTCATGAAAAAAATTTTATAAGCATATCACCGCAGATAAAAATGAGGTATAAGAAAAAGGCTAAATATGTATAAAATTCGAATGAACACGACAAGCCAAAATACAGTTCATTAACAATGGCGTGATGTGAAAAATTTAATGAACTCTATAAGGGCTTGGCTCAACCATATTAATGGGTATTTGCAACCTTAAAGGTACCTCATTTTGAAGATAAAATCAGTTTTGATCGATGAAAGTTGAATGCGAAGTGAATGTTCGGAATTACAATTTTACAAAAGGCTTTACCTACGGGTACGGCTAACGGTAAAACTAGAAAATTAACGCTTACCTTTTTTTCTTTTCCACTGTATGGGAATCCGTCATAATTATTGTAATAACTGCAGGTCGCCGTCTTTGGATAACTGTGAAAAGAAAAACAAATGTATTATGAACTATAACTGAATCAAAACTCAAAAAGGTTAATATCGTAAAACGGATATTTTCTTGCCATAAAGAAAACTCAGCCCTAAGTATATGATTAGTTAACCTTTTAAGAAAAAATTATATGTCTTTGAGAAAAATCCCATTGGCGTTTCAACAACGTTTTCAGCTGAAAAAATTTAAAAATATCTAATTGAACTTTACAGAAAGTTTGCAGAACGTACCATTTCTCCAAACCACAAATTTTTAACAACTGAAAACGCACTAAAGACTAAATGCTCTTTGATCTAAACACAGGATGAATACCAAAAAACTCTAGGGCTGTAATAATTCGCTAAAACACCCACTTTGTCAATTTTCATAGACAATATTAAAAATAAAATAAAAAATGAAAAATAAAACCTAAATTAATGAAATGTAGAAAACACTCTTATAACCCCTTGCGAAGTAAACAAAAAAACGATACTTCACGCAACACAGTGGACTTGCTTTTCTTCAACAATTTTCAAATAGTCTACCTATTTATTAATCTTGGTGTCATGGAACAACCTGGAAGTAAAGGTAGGTACGTTTTTCGTTTCATAACTCAAGGAAAATTTTAGCACCAAAAACTCAAACTCAAATTCATATTTATAATTATATATATAATACAATTTTTTATCACCAGGTACGGGTCGCAATTTTTGTCTGATAGTCACGAAATTTAGAATGAACATAGGTATTAAGCCAGGGATCTGACCTATTAATTTTGTTGCGGATCGGCCACACGGTACTTCCAATATCACCATTTTCATTTTTATTTTGGCAGTAAAATTCTTAATTTTCGACCAATAGCTATGAGATTTGAGACAAATATTCAACATAATCTATTATAACTTGCTATCAATTTTGGTGCAGATCTGCCGGACGGTACCCAGTTTTATTTAAAGTTAAACGGACTTGTGCCAATAAAACATCTTTGCAGATGAACGCTCCATAATGATGTTAATATAAAATTCGCACGAACCAAACAGCAAACTGGACAATCAATCGTATTGGACTATTGGATTAGGCTTAAATTTGAAGAAGCGAGAAACAGGGCGAATTAAAATGCAACTCAATTTTGTATCTGTCCCTTTTTTTGCTCTCGTCTTTTCAATCTCCTTCTTCGTATGTACGCTTCTAAAATGTATTCGTATACGTCTATTCGAAGATTTGTCAGACAAGAGAAAGCTAAATTCTAAATTTTGTTCGACTTTGATAAATTGACAACAAATTGGACGTTATGGTTCAATCAGTGAATGTCGCCAAAAAAAAAAACTTACGGGGAGAATCAATATTTTATCGAAAAGAAAGACAACATAGCTTAGTCTACACCAGATTCAATTGAGATCAACAATAAGGAATCTTTAAAGAAAATCGTATACCTACTTACTAAACTCTAATATAATTTTGAAACGATTTTCCAATATGACTTTTACCTAGAACCAGGTAGGTATAAAACAATTAGACACAAAAAAAGATCAGTTTCAAAAAAAAAAAAAAGTTGAGGATGAAATTTTTCTAAAGAACTGTCATATGTTCGGTCGAAAAGTGACGTAACTATATCTTTTTGACGTAATATATAGTATACTGATGGGGATAAAATATGGGAGTCGAAAAAATTGATAAGTAAAACAAGAAAACTACTTGTATTCACACCAGAAAAATAATTAGAATTATGACGTTTTTACTTTGACTGAATATTACTTTTAAGCCTAATTCACATAGTGCTCAGAAAAAGTATTATTTGAGAAGCCAAAAAATTTTGAGAAATATTTTCTTCAACTGCATTAGAAATATCGATTTTTCAATTTAAAATAATTATGTGCCAACGATTTTCGATTTTCATAGACTTATTGTGATTACTTCATACAACTCGAGTAATTGTAAAGAGCTACAAACGAGTCATTCTAATCAAATATATTTCTTTGATCGTATGTATACAATGGCGTAGATACGGGGGGTTCCTGTAGGTCCATACCCCCTTAGTTTCAGAAAAAAATCTAATTGACTTAAAAAATAGTGTTTTTGGTGGCATTTGCGGTATTGCGACGAGGGTAGGGAATGAGAGAGAAGGTTTAGAAGACGAGGACCCCTCATTTACGATTAAACTATCTACGCCTTTATATGCGTAGTAATTTTCAATGCAAAATAAAATTAATCTGAAAGACTAAGGAGACCCATTTGTTGAGCCTCACCACAAAATCACAAAAAAGAATTAACAGTTTAACAAATGGTTGGTCGGATCAATGTTTACTTGTGTATTTATTCAGAATGAAAATAAATACATACCTAAAATCGAATAGGCAGGTACACTCTTTTGCAGAATTATAGATGTCATATTGACCTTTCAACATCGACTTGAAATTGAAAATTAAATAAATTCATTT